>JAQFZX010003381.1:0-12654 GCA_034682405.1 Hydroisotoma schaefferi | reverse complement strand
CCTAACCTAACCTAACCTAACCTAACCTAACCTAACCTAACCTAACCTAACCTAACCTAACCTAACCTAACCTAACCTAATTAATTCAGGGTCCCTGTTCCAGTCAGATTAGTTACAATTCACACAAAAAACAAATAAAAACACAAAAGTCAAGGTCAGGGTTGAGTAGAGGAGTAAATATATGGCTTCGGGACGTGCACTTTTTCCAGGGAACCTAAACAAGACATGTGGAATAAATGTCAAAAAACTAATTTGGCCTGTTGTCGTTTATCTGGAACTTCAAAAAGATAGAATCTAGCGCATAACGAACGCTCTGGGACAACAAACATTTTCATTTTTTGCATGCAGATTTAAAACTAAGGTAAAATAGGGTGGTAGTGTCCGTAAACGAGCCAACAACTTATTGTTGATTAAACCTGGTAAAATCTGGCTACAAACCTTACCTGACAAACATAACCTGACTCCACTATATTCCTCTCGCGCTTTTTTGGTACAGACCTAACCTGACCTGCATAACATGACATTTTCTTCCCAACCGAATATGTTATCGCCATATTATTGTTGCCATTATAGACGGGCTGTCAGAAGTGTAGTATGACTTTAGATAAAGCAAAGACTTGGCTTGGAAAATGTTGGTAACCTTATTAACGTTCGACTCTCTCGGCTTGCCACCACCAACTTGGATGGTATTTGATTATTATTTAACCGATTATCGACTCCCGAGGCCTGCCGCTGCCGACTTGGATGTAAGTTGGTTCCTAATGAACCAACTGCCGACTGCCGAGGCCTGCCGCTGCCGACTTGGATGGAAGTGGAGTCATAACGCAACAACTTACGACTGCCGAGGCCTGCCGCTGCCGACTTGGAAGGAAGTTGGTTCATTACACAAAAACTTCTGACTTCCGTTACCTGCTGCCACTGCCGACTTGGATGGAAAACCCCCCGTTATTTTTGAACAATTTGCCACTCTAACTTTTCGGAAATTTATTATTTGCCACTCCGTAAAAGACCATTTAAAAAATTTGCCAACCTAACTTTTTTAATTTGCCATAAAAACAATTTGCCACACTGTCCGTCTATCGACCGCCGTTGCCTGCTGCTGCCGACTTGGATTGAAAATTGTTCATAACAAACCAACTTCCGACTGCCGTGTCCTGCCGCTGCCGACTTGGATTGAAAATTGTTCATAACAAACCAACTTCCGACTGCCGTTGCCTGCCGCTGCCGACTTGGATGGAAAATTGTTCATAACAAACCAACTTCCGACTGCCGTGTCCTGCCGCTGCCGACTTGGATGGAAAATTGTTCATAATGAACCAACTTCCGACTGCCGGCGCCTGCCGCTGCCGATTTGAAAGGAAGTTGGTTCATAACGAAGCCACTTCCGACTGCCGTGTCCTTCCGCTGCCGACTTGCGTGGAAGTTGGTTCATAATGAACCAACTTCCGACTGCCGGGGCCTGCCGCTGCCGATTTGAAAGGAAGTTGATTCGCAACGAACTAACTTTCGACTGGCAACTTGGCTGACAGTTTTTTAACCGTCAACATGCTTCGAACTCTGACAGCCAATCTTTCCCGAATCGACTAAAATGCTGCACAATAAAGACTTACGTCCGATCGCCAACTATAAAACTAATGGCGGTTTTTAAACCCTTGTTACATCAGCCTAAACCGATACGCACTTACAAATGCAGGCACAGTTCTAGTCTGGAATTGAAAGTAGAGGACAGTAAAAAGAAACAGTTCTAAAACTTTTTATTCTTCAACTGCAACTTTGACTGAGAGCATCAAAATCAAGTGGATCTGTAATTGTGTGTCCAAAACATTGTGTTTCAATAAAATTTTAAACAAAAAAGCTCAACTGGTCATTGCGGCATAAGTTTGGTTTTCGAAAACTTCAACTTGCAATTGGATACAGGTAAGTAAATTACGATTTCTTTTTTATACGGCAAGTGTGCATATCATTGCAACTTTAATTTACCGTACGTGACCAAATTTATTCTTGAAATTCTGAACTTCAAACCTTATTAACCAACAAATATTTATAGTGAAAAATGGAGGAAATGCCTATCGCTTTTAAAGCTGGAACAAATCTAGTTGAGCAAGTGGACCCGCTGTTTCGATATCTTTATTTTCGTCACTTCGGTAACTTTTCGGTTAATATTATATTGATTAGTGGTGACGTTTGTACATTTTCAATTTTCGAAAGTACAGACTTGGCCTGCAACCACTGTTTTCGAAAAGATGTCTGCCTGCGTCGTTGTTTGGGATGCAAAGTATTCAGTTATTGCGGTCAAAGATTTCAGAAGGCGGATTGGAAGCTTGCCCACAAAACTGAATGCAAAGTCCAACAGCATATTAAAGGCAAGATTCCCGATGCTCATATGAACTTAATCAACTTGGCGGTTCGGCTTTTTGGATTTATCCAAATGCAGACAGAAAATGCAACACAAGCTAATGTACTTTATCCGGGAAAAACTAGTGCATTAAACAATTTTGCGGACTTGGGACCCTTAGCTTCTGCATCTTGTCCAGCTGAGGAGATTAACAGCTTGAAGGTTTTAGCAGAGGCACTGACAGCTACAAAATGTCTTACAGGACCACCAAATGCAAACCTCAACCACGTTTTGCACTACGCCGGATTAGCTAAACTGTACATCAGCAGTATGTGGTATTATTGCACACCTGGGCCAGGAGATGGATTTTTCCCACATTATCTCTTACTTCAACATTCCTGCAGGTAGGAACCGTAACGTTTTTTTTTAAAATCAACCCTGTCCATGAATAAATTGTGAGCTTTATTTCAGACCAAATGCAGTGATTCACGTATTGAACCAACAGCTCCGACTTCGAGCCATCAAAGATATAAGTGTTGGAGAAGAAGTGACAGTTAACCGAATGGGGGAGGATTACATGCTTGCACAAGGGCTTCGCAATCGTCACATTTCCCGACAGCTGTTAGGCCCATGCCACTGCCAGCGATGTTGTGAAGAAAAAAATTGGACAACCCTTGGAACTGACCTAAACATGATGAAATTCACTCCTATTAGAAATGTTCATCCTGACCCTGGGCTTTTTGCACAGTACACAGAATTGAAAATGCAGGCGTTCCAATGGCAACTTGCCGAGTTCGATCCTGCAATAACCTTGTATCTCTATGGTGCACTTCTTTCCATCTCAGAACGACTCAACAAGGACGAATTCGGCGATATATTTCAAAGAGTTATAAATCATGCAAAGGTGTCCTTTGGAGTCAACCACCCACAGTTTGAACCGATTTTGCGTAATTTGTCTGCACTTTACGACGAGTATCGCTAATATTGTGGATATGGTTGCACACTCTTAATTTTCAGGCAGTTTAGAATTTTCCTTATGTATTTAAATATCATTAATTGTACAATGGCTCATCAGCTTTGTTTATATTTGGATTACTTACAATACAGCTTGTATTACTGGAATTATAATTAATTTAATTTCTGGTTAATGTTTAGAATTAAAAAACTACAAATATTTATATCAATATTTTGTTTTTGTTAACACATAACTGGTTAAGAATAAGTTGGCTTACCTCATTGCTGTATACATGTTAAAGTAATATCATTAAATTAAGTATTACGTAATATGCAACTCATCATCCAAGTTTACTTTTTGCGTTTCGTGTAAACCTGGTTGAAATGTTTTTGTCACGTAGACTCAGCTTTGCTATAATATTTAGTGTATTTTGGATACCCGTCATAAGTAGGGCTGGTCTAGACTACTCATAAAGACCCGACCAAAATAAAATCCTAGCTATCAAGGAACCCGATTCATTAGTAAGCCTGTTTCTTATGAGTCCCGGCCCGTACTCATTCCGACCATCAAAAACAAAACCCCTTAAATGAAGAAAATCAAAATATCCACATAAACATTTTAACCCATAGATTAAAATGCCATATTTACAAAATTCATACTCGGATAAATTCTTTTCTGGCCAGTATCTTCAATCACTTAAAAAACCAGTCGTAAATAACGGAGCCTTGAATCAAATAAATAAATATCACATCTTCCTAAACATTCGCGTACGTGAAACTTAATGCCGTTTATTTCAAGTGTCTTGGGAAGGTTTGGTTAGGTTAGGTTAAGTTAAGCCGATGCTCCTGCTGTCTCAGAAGGACCTAATTTACTCTAGGTTTATGACAAGTATTTATAAACAAATGACCGTTAATTAACGTTAGCATTTTTTCCCTTAGTCTTGCGAAACATAGAATCTTATGGACTTTCTTGTTACTCTAACCCTGAATCCGTGATGACCCCAGTCTTGACCCTGTTTTGTGGGTACCGAGAAATTTCCTGACAGTTACTAAATTACTTTACATTACCAATTCTTCAAAGTGAGCCTCACTGTTCACTGATCCGGATGTAATGTGGACCTGATCCGATGTTGACCTTGTTTTTTCGTTACCATAACCAATAATGACGCTTCTCTCTAACATTCTACTCTTACTTATTCACCTCTTAATGTGCTTTAGGTGCCAATATTTAAAGAAACCCTGACACTATGTTTTTTACCCACTACGGTCGCAAACCAATGACTTATAACAGGGC
This sequence comes from Hydroisotoma schaefferi, assembly GCA_034682405.1. Lineage (NCBI taxonomy): Eukaryota > Metazoa > Arthropoda > Collembola > Entomobryomorpha > Isotomidae > Hydroisotoma > Hydroisotoma schaefferi. Next base: position 8,071 of record JAQFZX010003381.1, on the reverse strand, counting down.
CTGAAGTTAATTGTCCCCAATCTTATCCTGCTGGATTACAAATATTCTAACCTGACCCTTACTTTATGCCAACCCTGACCTTATTGCTCTGAATTACCAAATATCCTAACAAACCCCGACTGCACGCTGAAACCAAAACACTGTGGACCCTGAAAGATTGCCGACCTGGTTTTGAGCTTACCACGACCCTGAGCTTATAAGTAACATTCCGCTCGAATAAGCTGACTATGACCCTATAGTAACCTTAACTCGCTACAATGGTTTGTGATAATTGTGACTACTAATTTGTAACCGCTAATTTTCCAAGACTATAGTTTATAACGAACCAACGTCCGACTATCGCCGACTTCCAAAAAACTTTCACACACAATAATATTTAATGTCTAAGTGCCTCTGCATCTTGGGTCTCAATAAACGCGCATAAGGTTTGTTGACATTACCGTATCTAGGTTTAGTGGCAAACTTGCCTTGGTTGCTTTGAATTAACATACAAAGGATTTAAGAGAAGTAAAGTCCGGCACAACGTTTAGACACATCAAAACTAGTATAGTTAAAGAAAAGAAGGCCCGTTAAACCCAAAACATAATACATTTTGAACACAAAACCAGTAAATGCAACAAAAATCAATATTGTAGAGTAAGAAGTTAGAGTAGGTTCCGAGACAATGCACATCCATGGCAGCAAGAATTAAGTTTCGGAGCAAAGCGACTCATTGATTCAAATTACTTTGCACTGACAACTTATTTAAATTTCAGCTCTCATTGTGCATCGAAACAAATTGGTATACGAAAAACTTTTGTTCGAAATGACCAACCGAGACCATCAGAGGCAAAGGGCCGTTAATTGGTCCAGAGAAGATGAAGAGGAGCTCGTGAACGCTGCAATAGACAACGATGTGTTGTGCACGATTCCGCTTAAGTGCCAATTTGACTGGAAAATATTTCAAGCTACACAAAAGGTAAAGTTCCACTAATTTATTAATAAGAGAAAATTATTCCTAAACGGGGTCTAACTTTTATTCTACCTACTTTTATCTTTAGAGAAAGGGTATAAACGAACAACAGCTTTACGAAAAATGGCGACACATGACAGACGGTAGAAAAAAAAAACTTATGTATCCGCGAAATTTTGAAGACCAGAAGCAGAAAGAAAGGCAAATAAGACAAGGAGAAAGTTGGAGACAATCTCTTACCGAAATAGTAAACACCCCTTTGAACACGGAGGGTAAGGGGCCATCGCCAATCGTGGAACTTGATATGGGGCCGTACATCAACTCAGCTATACAGAAGGTGCAAAACTGGACCCAAGAGGAGATAAATGGCACTGAAAGTTGGACTGCACTGGCCAACCAGGTAAACGATATCAATTATTTGTAACTGACTACGTAATACCGTTTATAAACCATTGTTTCATTCGGCAGTTGGACATTCCACTAGTTTGGCAAAAACTAAAAAAGGGAGTAACCACGTTGAATTGCGCCACGCGCAAGGGACCGGCACAAATCAAGAACCCACAAGAGCCAAAAAAATCCTAACAGTGCCAAAGTTATGATCTGTCCTCTCCAACATCGAAATAAAGAAAGAATTCAAGTTGTTGAAGGTGAGAATTCTAGTTATTCAGATTCGACCAGTAGTAAAACCTCAGCAAATTTACGAACTAAAAATTTAATTTTTACCTGTTGGATTAAAGGAAATAAAACGGAACTTGCCCTTGCCCTTTGGCCAACGGTTGCTGCTTCCACGACTTTTGGCGGCACTAACAAACAATCAACAGGACACAACCGAGAAAAGAAAACCTTTAGTGGACCCACAGCTAAAGAAACAAGAATTTCCGAAAATATTGGTATTTCAAAAACCGTTGACAACCTCAGCGTCCACGAGTCGACGGTCAAACCGCGAGCAACTGGTCCGGGCATAGTGAACGAAAAGAGACATCTCATGAACAGAGTTAATAAAATCTTACCTAACCAGCAGTCCCAGCAGGAAAAGAGATCGAAGGAGCCAGAAGCTGGTCAAAGCAAGCGGATTAAAAGACAAGTCATTCCTTTCCAGGATATGGCACAGCAGTTGGATGTGGTTGACAAAATGTACGCCAACTGTGCTGCAATACGTAAAAAAATTGCTGATCCCGACGAACAGTCTACGGAAGTGATCGAGGACATGTCTAGGTAATACTTCAATAAAAAGCTCTTATTCAAAGTTTTAATGAAATTCGGTGTTGCAGAATTTTGAACGTATGCTTGACAGAAGCACTCCGCCGCCGCCTTATTCAATGATGCATACTTTGCGGATTTTAACAGATGAAGAGTGGTTTCAAATTATTAAATACATTCAACAGAAAAAGTTAAAAAATCAATTACACAATCCCCGACTTTGGGATCATGTTGTGAGAACGTTAAAGGTAAAAACTACTTAAAGTACTCGAAACAAATAAGGGTGGGCATAAAATAATCAATTGGTTTGATTTAGATTTGCACAGTTCTAACAAATAGTTCCTTGGAGGAATTTTTTTTCCACACCATTTTGCCCAATATGGCTGAAAAATACGGCGATGGATGGTTTAATTATTTTAAAGATATGCAAACTTTCAAGGAATTTATTCCAACGACTGCCATTTACATAACTAAACTTTTTGCCAACAATTCATTTGAAAAGGATTTTATGAATTCATTTTTTGAAACAAAAGTGAAAACTGGATTACTCTCAACCAGTGGATCCATAAAATCTTCAAAACAGTGGAAATATAAATTTTTTTTTGGTTTGCATTTGCACAATACATACTTTATTGGCATTGAGATGTCCACTATTCATCTCTTGCGGGATTTTTGGTCGCACCTGTATTTTGAAGATGCATTTTTGGATATGATTAAGACATCCGCCACATCTGAAACTGAGGCTGATGTCGAACTACTTTACGCTTTTTCCAGGCAAATTTAAAATAGTTTATTTTGTTGCTCTTTTAAATTAAATTAATTGTGTGGTCTTGGTTTGCAGCACGTACGAGTCTGGCTGCAGACGCTGGTAAATTCGATCCTTTGTTGATTACAGTTTGTCCAATTTATCACCTTGAATCAAATGTATACTTTTGAATTTGAATACTGAAATAAATTGGCTTAGCCACCTTACGGAAACATTAACTACCTTTGATATTTTTTCAAAGTATGCATTTTTGCGCCGTCGTCAATAAATTTTCAATTAATGCAAAAAAGCTAGTATCAATCTCATAAATGATTAGATGTCAAGTATGCCGAATCGTAAGCAGCTTTCGCACTAATAATCACAACGCCTATACTTAACGAGGAAGTGGTCGCTGATATAAAAGAGCCTTGACAAATTTTTGTCGACCACTTGTACATATTTTGTTGAACGCTGGTTTAACTTAACCTACCCCAACCCGCTTTAACCGAACCAACTTCCGACTGCCAAAGCCTGCCGCCGCCGACAAAGCTGGAAGAGGATTCATAACGGAGCAACTTCCGACGGCCACAGCCTGCCGCTGCCGACTAAGCTGGAAGACGATCGATAACAGACCAACTTCCGACGGCCACGGCCTGCTGCCACCGACTTCCTTGGAAGAGCGTTCATAACGGACTTACTACTGACTGCCGCAGCCTGCCGCCGCCACCTATTCTAGAATATGATTCATAACGGACCAACTGCCGACTGCCGCGGCCTGCCGCTGCCGACATGCATGAACAATTGTTCATAACGGACCAACTTCCGACTGCCGCGGCCTGCCGCCGCCGACTTAGCTGTAAGAAGATTCATAACGGACCAACTTCCGACTGCCGTGGCCTGCCGCCGCCGACTCAGCTGGAAGAGGATTCATAACGGAGCACCTTCCAACTGCCGCGGCCTGCCGGCGCCGACTTACCTGAAAAAGAGTTCCTAGAGCAACTTTGGACTGCAACGGCCTGCCATGGCCAGCTTGCCAGGAACGTAGTTAGACTTGCACTCATTTAAATCAGTCAAAGGAACTTTCAGATCCAAATCGTCACACCAGTTTAGCTAGGTACCTATAACTTATACCTGTTAGGGATTTGATTTGTTAACTTTTGAGGTTTATTTTTGGCATTTTGCTAAAGTATATCACTTGTAATTTTGCTTAACTGTAATTTTTAATAATCTTAAACTATAGCTGAATTAAGCAGACATAATTAGAATAGAGATGTCAAAAATGTTGGTATTAGAACTCCGTTGCTAGTTAACTATTCATTGATGTGTTTAATTATTTTTGCTTCGATCGTTAAGTTACGGTTTGTAATCCTGAAAGGTAAACAGCAATTCAAGAGTCAGTTAAAGGTCATTTCAAGTTGAGCAGAAGTGAGGTTCAGTGCTGCCCAGCTCCCATTTTGAGTTCAAAAAAAGGTTGGTACTAAAAAATCTTCTTCGAAATTTCACTTTAGCAATGGCGGAGTCATTTAAGCTTCAAACGCGACTTGACGGACTAGTTTTAGTGACAACAGACTGGAGAATGTTTAACCTAAAGACAAATCTGTCAATCTACCCGTATTTTGTTGCTCATCGTGTTAGTGATACCACTTTTCGAGGGCTAAACCCGTCTATAAGGGACAGTGAAGACGCGTTTGAAGTTACAATAACTCGGCTTCATGATCGTTACTTTTCCATTCTCGCGGTCGTCAATAAAAGCAAAGGCCTTAATGGATCAAAAATAGCAAAAATTGTGATGGAAAGCCTTAACGAAGCGGTTGAAAAACTGCCTCTATCAGCAACTCGAAAAATGTGGAAATCAATTACAAAAACGGGTAACAAACAAGACAAGCCTATACATATCGAGGACTTTTACCGGCTTGGGGAAAAGTTTAACGAAATTATCAACCTCACAATTGTCAAAGAAGGAGGGGATGGCTCAACGGCCAGAACAATTTGGAGAGACCTCGGACAAAGCATGACCTGGGGGCTACTTAAAGGTCAGGTACAAGATTTTGATCTCGACAAAGCTGAGCAAGTCATCCTTCATATTGCCAGAGACTTTACCGCTCCTGGATGTCTTTTAGCATGGGATCAAAAAAAGTTACAAGCCAAAGTCGGTCCTCCAAAATCAAAATATTACCCAGCATTGCTCAAATCCGTCGGAAACTTTTACTTTCCTATGCAAGCAGATCACAAAAGCCGCACTCGCTATGTCGAATTGAAAAATTACAGTGATGCTTTCAAACATTTCCACCGCTATTCCAAAGGAGCATTCCAAGGTGCCTCAATTGCACAACGGCTCTTGTATAACACTAATGCAAACAGCCCGTTCACTGCAGTAAGAATCTTTGACATTGAAAAACAAAAGGATCAAATTAAAACAATAAGGGAGGTCATGGGCGATATGGCAAATGATGTCGGAATTGGAGCCCGCTCGGAAGTAATAGTGTCCATTTTACCCATTATTACTTATGCAAAAATTGAACAAGTGTACAAAGACTTGAAAGCTCATAGTAAATACGGCATTCAGGCAATGGCTGAGTGCCTTGTTAAGGTGACCCAACCTGAATTTATTCGTCATTTAAACCGCAATTTGATTCCTGCCCTAGACACGCTTGAAGGAATGTTGCAACACATGCAGGATGACCCCAACCGTCAGTTTACAATGCGTAAGTTTCAAATGTGAAAGTTTTATTCGAGTTAATTGTTGAGATCAAATAGTCACAATTTGTTTTTTTACAGAGGATTACTGGACGGCAATAAGTTGCGAAGCGCTGGTTTGCTTTGCTACAATTGGGGACGCCGGCTGGAGGGGTCATATACTTTTCCCAAAGGAACTCATCCAGGAGCTTAAGCTGAGAAAATCCGACTTTTCCACTGGAGGCGTACTTTCCTACAATTTTCGGCAATCACAACTTACTGTAAGGACCTCGCCAGCTCTTCCTAGTTATCAACATGTAGGTTATCGGCGTTTGTTTGTTTTTGGCGGGAAGATTTTCAGGTTAGACGATTTGTTTTCAAAACTGGCTCTTAAAAATGACGGTAGGGAGTGCGCTAGAAGTCTCAAAAATTTTGAAGTTATTTCAAAAGGTTCGGATATTGAGAAAGAAACAGCGCTAAGAGGTTTAGCTGAGGGTTTGTTAAAGGTGTTAAAATTGGAAATGATGAATGTTTTTTTCCCAAACAAAAGAAATACTTTGTTTTCTTTCAGCTACAGTAAATTATTTACCGAAACTAAAAAGGACTTGCGAGTTTTTGAAGTCACAAGTTCACGTGATTTTGCTAGTGAAATATTTTACATGCCTAGCGTCTGGGCAAGCAAAGATTTTTTAAAGTTTTACTTGACCGTGTCCAAATATTATTTGCCTAAAAATCAGTATACAACGTTTTCAGAATTTTTGCATGAGGCTTTGGAAAATGACTTACTTTTAAATGCGACGTCTTTTTCGTTTTGCGAAGCTTTGCATTTACGCAAAAGTATTGTTCTGCCTTTTGCGGGGACTCCAAGGCATCTTCCAAGAACGCTTGGGGAAGAATTTTTAAAAAAACTTGCAGAACAGTTTACGTTTTGGTTTATGAGCAAGGATGATGGAAACTTTGTTACTGTAGAAGTGGCCACATATTATTTAATGCTTGCCGAAAACCTACACCGATATTGCACAATGGAAACTGTTTTTGAAGGCTTAAATTACTATATATTTAAAGGTCAGCTGATACCAGAGCTAGATTTTATATCTTGTTGGAATGCCTAATGTATTTTAACTGTACAGGGAAGATTTAAATTGGATACACCTGAGTAATACAAATGAATAATTCATATAAAAATATTTTCTCTGGCTAGGTTGTCTTTCAAATTCAGATTAAATAAAACAACCTTTATAAATAGTTTCCGATTGCGCTCAAGGCTGTGTTAAATAAAATGGGGGACACTGATTTGTTGTTGAATGAGTCTTGGTTATAGTTAGTCTTATCGTACAAATAAGTAGTGGACACGGTATTTGAAATGTTAGCAGAAATATTTAGTAGCAATGAATAGTAATTAAATAATTCTTGTAAGTTTAAGAACTCTAGTAGATCAAATTGACAACTTAATATATCTAAACTGTGGCATCAGACATGAATGGTTTTACATAAATCTAAAAATACAAATATTTCAAATTCTAAATAACCGTCGTTATTTTTTCTATGTACTACAATGCAGGAATAATATTATTGTAAAATAACTAAAGATAAAGCCAAACTAGAAGGATTTTCAGACAAAATTTTCTGCGTACTAAAGTAAATAATTATATATAACACGTCGTTTTTTTCAATAAAATTAGTTTAAACTTCAATAAGTAAGTAAGTAAAATATTTGAAACAGTCTTATCCGATCGAATAACCACTTTTACAAACGAGAAAGCTTTAATAAGCCCTTTTCAATTCGGATTTCGGGCCAGACACAATACTTTACATGCCCTCTCCCATTTGACGCAAGAGATTTTTAATTCTCTAGATGATGGAAAGTACACAATTGGTATTTTTATAGACTTAGTCAAAGCTTTTGACTCTGTCCCCCACTATGCTTTACTGCTGAAAATTGTAAATGATTTTAAATTTCCGGACTACCTGGTAAAAATTCTTTTTTCCTACCTCAATGAACGCTATGTTAAAATAAAGCATGGGACTTTTATTTCTGACCCATTTGAACTACATTGTTCTGTCCCACAAGGTTCTCAAATCGGTCCCGTTCTATTTAATCTTTTTATAAATGACCTTTGTGATGTTATTAATGGTCATAAAGACGTATATGCTGATGATATAGCTAGTATAGATGGTGACAAAGATTGCAACAATTTGTTGGCAGTGGTAAAGGTAAAATTAGTATGCATAAATAAGTGGTGTATTGATAATTGCATGAAGATAAACTGGAAAAAATCCTTTTTTATGTTCTTCAGAAACCCCCATTCTAAAACCCCCCCTCTAATGGAATCTATAACAGTGGAAGATATTTGCATATCTCGAGTGAAAGAATTCAAATATCTTGGGATATGGCTAGATGAGTCGCTATCCTTTGAATTCCATTGCTCAAAAATTTTATCTAAAATTTCCGAAAGAATTTTTTTAATCCAGAGACTTAAAAGGTTTATTCCTCAAAG
>JAQFZX010003380.1:0-12657 GCA_034682405.1 Hydroisotoma schaefferi | reverse complement strand
AATATCGGGGTTATCAAATCGTTGATAACGTTGCAGATCAATTGTTTCAGTTCATTCTCCCTTTTGTTACTCTTGTCATCTTTAATGGACTTATTTATTTAAAGGTGAGTAATTATTTATGGAAGCAAACTTTACCCCGGAACTAAATAAATAAAACATCGCGCAAATTATGACGATTTGGGACAAATACTTTGACTTTTATAAAGCAAAATTGGAATTTGTAAACATTTTGCCAACATGAATTTATGTTTTGCCAAAATGATTTCTTATTTTGCCAATGCGCTTTTACCCTCTGCGAATTTGTCTTTGTCGAATTAAATTTACATTTTGCCATACCGTCTTTGCCAACCTGTCCGTGAATCCTAACCTCACCCACATGTCTCTCTAACTCTCTAACGGCTGCACTTTTACAACTTCGGCTTAGGGGTATGGATCGGTAGGGTCTGAGGGACAGTAGGAATACTGTGACAAGTACTCTTAATCATCCCACAAGCCCTCGTATCGCAGAAATATCTGGCTGAATCTAGTAAAAACATTTTTTTTGGCTCAAACGTTGTGTGCATTTCAACCTTTGGCTACCTTAACCTTTCGCCAGTTTTCTACGGCTTATTATGCTTTATTTTGTCTGTTCAGTGCCGTGACGGCGCCCTCTTGAAATATGCCCCGATGCCCTGGGCATTTTCCCAGGGCGTATGACCGGCGCGGCCCCGTGCCCAAACGTTAAGTATAGGGCGCCTTAAATTTTCAGGGCATTTTGCCCTGTTTTTGGGCATGCCCTGACCCCCTCATGTCCGGGGCGCGTGGGCATGGTAAAACCCTATCAACAGCTCAAACTTTCCAAGAATATTGATAGCGAGAATTCAAGTGAAATAGAAAACACTTATTTTTTAAATGTGAAGTAAAGTTGATTTATGACAAATGTCTAGATTCGAGAATCGAATGAAGTTCGAAAGCGTCTAGCAAAAGTGTCCTCTTGTTCGACTGGAAGGAATGTTAAGGAAACGTCGCTAACGAAGATTATGTTTGCGATTGGAATAATCTTTATGATAACCAACAGTCCGATAAGAACTTATCAAGGAATTGATATGGTTTTTGGACGGAGTTTATTCCATTGGGAAATATATTTCGTTGTCTTCACTCTCTTCATTTTACAATTTGCCCTGAACTTTTTAATCTACTTTGTGTATGGAACGGCCTTTCGGAACACTTTTAAAGAAATATTTTGCGGATGGAGGAATCCTTACTCTACTAAAAATAATTATAATCTAAATAACCAAACTCCAACTGCAATTTCTCAATTTTCTAATTTAAATACTCAATTATAATAAATTGCAAAGAGTAAATTGACATTTATGAATATTTATTGACAATTTCAATATCTGTTTCCAGCAAATATTAGTGGAAGTTAGGCTGGATATCCTGGACATTATTGATATTTTAATCTTAGAGTAAAGCGGCATAGACGGGGTCCCCAACTTTAATCTTTAGGGCCGCAGTCCCTTCTTTACTTTTTGTAAATAATCCCATGTGATTTCCCATAATGGCAGCTTTGTCTACTAGCTTGGTCACGGCTGCAGTTCCGTACTGTCGTTTCATTCTGGAATCAGATTCAGATTCAGATTCTTGACCTTTGACATTTTAAAAGGGAAAATGTTAAATAGACCCGAACCTTTTTAAAGTATTTACGGGCTCTCCGTCCGGCCGAACTTCTCCCGTGTCCGGGTCCATTGTAGTGACTTTACATCTGTGAATAAGTAAGTAAATGTCAGACACTAAGAAGGGTCACAGTGGGTCAGGGTCAAGGGGTATTCTTGGCTGACCTTTGACACGGCATGGAAGCCTTGAATACAGGCCCCGAAGTTGGATCCCCGATTCGGACAAACCCCCACGAGTCCTCTGCCCAAGGTTCGGGTGACCCTTTGACATAAATGCTGGGCCTGAAGGACCGTTCAGTTATGGGCGGAGATAGCTTTGTATTTAGTTCCGCAACTGACTCCTCTGTCATTAACATGTAGGAGGTTTCGTCTTGGAATGACCCCTAAGGTCAAGGTCAGAATAAAGGTCACGGGGTCAAGGGTAGTTCCAATAAGGTTCTAATATAAATTGTAATTACCGTATCATTTCCACTAAAGCTTGGAAAGATGCTCTGCCTCGGAACCACCTTTCGCTGACTGCTTTCCGCGGAATAATAAACGAGACGGAGACCCTCAGAGTCCGTGACCTTATCTAGCCAAGTGGCGACCTTATCCCCGCAGTCAAGAGCCTCCACTTTGTTTTCCCAAATCCTGATAAGAGCAAAAGGTAGCTTATTAGGTTATCAAATAGTAGGAAGGGGTGTGGGTTTTCTGGGTAACCTGCAGATGACCTTCTGGGCCTTATTATCCTTGGGTAAGGGGAGGCTGAAGGTGTGTTTGACCCCGATGGGTGGGGATTTTACGGTCATTTCGAGTAGTCCATCTGCTGGGACGGAGACTTGAATATTTACCATGGAAGGGACGACCCGGAGGGTCCGAGCTTCGTACTTGGAGTTTGTGACCATAAAAACCCTGTCCCTTAGCGAGTTGTTCACTGGAAACAGTACCAAAAGGAACTTTTGATAAGGCATGACCCTACGGGGTTCTAAGGTCACCCGTTTTCCTTAGTAGATTTTACTAAAGGTCAATCTTTACATTATAAAACGGACCTTTAAGGCCTAGAGGGGTTACGGTGGCCTCATGGACCTGAATCCCGTTCAGAGATTTTACCGGGTAGATAACAAGCTGGGAGACTGAGCCAACCCGGATCCATTTCTCGGGTACTTCCTCACCCTCAGTTTTACCTTTACTACCTCTCATGACAAATTTATTTACTAGGATCCCAGCAAGAAGGCCACCTCCGAAAACTGCGGCAGAGATTTTTACTCCCGAATCTCCCAGTTTATCCATACTTCTTCTTATGGATTATGAACTTTTACACGGCTTTCCTTAGGTTGTTTCCAATTGAACCATGAGTAAAGCTGGATTCTACCTGAAGTTGACACCTTTTATGTGTAATCCTACCTAACCTTTTATTTCAATCACACAAGTCTGGTGTATTCTTTGCCGGTTACTAGCAGCCTTGTATGATTGAACATCAACCCAAAAACAACCTTCAAATCCATTCCAGTTGCAGATCCAATGAATATACATTTCATTCATCTAAACTTAAGTTAAAAACCTTGTATAACCCACCAAACATACACGTAAGCATGCATTGAAAGTAGTTACTATCCAGAATGCGAGATAACATGATTATTACTCCTCTAAATGAATGAATACTGGTTTAATAAAGTGTTCAGTATCAATATATAGTAGTTGTAGAAGTAGTAGTAGTAGCAGTAGTAGTAGTAATAGCAGTAGCAGTAGTAGTAGTATGAGTAGTAGTAGTAGTAGTAGTAGTAGTATAGTAGTGCATCCAGTAAGATTGAGATTGAGACCCTGTATCGCTGGATCTCCTGTTGCTGGAACTCGTGTCGCTGGAACTCGTGTCGCAGACTCTTTCAAAATTAAATGAAGCCTGCATCCAGTAAGATTGAGATTATTGGTGGTGAAACCAGTTTAGTGTAAAGACAAGACTATTGGCTTTAAGGTTTCTTTCTAAAAACAATCCTGTATGAAAAAGGTAATGTAAATTTCAGTTTTAAAAGCAAGAATTGAAAATGCAGGATGTTGGTAAAAAGTACAAAATGGGTTAAATGTAAACAATTAATAATTATAATTGACTAAGCACAATGGTTAATTATTCCAGCTCCACTCAATAAAGACGTTAAAACATCGTCCACTTGAATTGAGTCCGTTATTATCTGCTAGTTAGAGTAAATTAAGTTAAAAATTAAAGACCCTAGCTAGAATTGAACAGTAAAACCTCCTCCAAGCAGCTATATTAGCCCAGTCAATTGATATAACCTACAGGGTGCGCGGGTGCTGTACTATATATTTGCCTCAAACATTGTTTAATCTAAAATTAAACAGTTAACTCGTTTACTACTTATAATTACTGATTTCCTTATTCGTTCTCCGTTTTACTGGGAGTATTACAAGCAAAGCGGCTGATTGGGTTTTTCCGGTATTTTATGTGGGGGCTAAGCCTTCTTCCTCTTTCAAAACCATCGGGTTTTGAAGCTTGTTTTCTTTTTTAAACGAATTTTGTCACTCCCAAGATGCTCCAGGTACCCGAAACTTTCGATTTTAGCAAAATAAGTAATGTTGTACGTGATGCTTCTTTGTGACCAAAACTAATTTTTCAAAATTTTATGCCAGTGGTGGGGATCATTTTGACCCCCACGGGTGCCTACACCTTCAGATTTTGCCAAAAATTATCCGTTATTTGTTTTTTCCAAACAACAGTCGAGAAACAATTTTTTGGTAATTATTCACCCTATCTAGTTCATCTGACCACCGCCGGTACCTAAAACCTTGGATTTTACCAAAAATACTCCGTTATTTGATACTTTTGAACAAAAGCAAAAAAAATATATTTTTCGAAATTTCAGGCCATTGGTGTCGTTTTGACCCACACGGGTCCCTAAAACTTTGGATTTTAGTAAAAATTATAGGTTATTTGTTTCTTCTACACAAAAGTAGAAGAACAATATTTTTTTAACTTTTTACCCGGTCGGGTCAATTTGACCCCCACGGGTACCTAAAACTTTGGATTTTTGAAAAAATTATAGGTTATTTGTTGCTTTCAAACAAAAGTCGAAGAACAATATTTTTCGAAATTTCAGGCCAGTGGGGGTCATTTTGACCCCCACGGGTCACCGCATGGTCCGATGGGGCTGGTTAACGAACTTAAACCTCAAAATTGGCCCTGGATTGCGTATGCAAATTTTTAGAGGTGTGGTGTCACTATTTCTTGAGTTATCGAGCGGACGGACAGACAGACAGACGGATGGACAGCGTGGCTGCATAAGCCCAATTGACTGGGCTAAAAACTTCAATTTTACTAACAGGGGAAGAGGTGAATCTAATCTGTGAATTTGAAACTGTTTTTGTTCAGAATAACCAAACTAATCCTACATGTAATTAATTGTAATTATTAAAACCTCCTCCAAGCAGCTATATTAGCCCAGTCAATTGATATAACCTACGGGTGCAATCAATCTAAAATTACAAAGTAAACTGCGTCTCATTTTACAATTACAACGAAATCGGCTTTTTGGTTTCTTCTGTATTTTCTGTGGGGGCAAAGCCCCCACACCCCATTGATTTCTCCTTTTTTGTTTTGTGGTACGCCAATGGATTTTGCCAAACATATTCCGTTATTTGTGTTTTTAAACGCCAATTGAGCAAACAGTTTTTGGAAATTTTTCACCCTCTCGGGCTCATCTGACCCCCACGGGTACTTAAAACTTTTGCTTATGCCAAAAATAACCCGTTATCTGTTACTTTTGAGCAAAAGTAGAGCAACAACTTTCTGGAAATTTTTAACCCTCTCGGGTCCATCTGACCCCCACGGGTACCTAAAACTTTGGATTTTGTGGAAAATAATCAGTTGTTTGTTACTTTTGAGCAAAAGTAGAAGAACAATATTTTTCGAAATTTCAGACCAGTGGGGGTCAATTTGACCCCCACGGGTCACCGCGTGGTCCGATCGGGCTGGTTTACGAACTTAAATCTCAAAATCGGCCCTGCACCCACTATGCAAAATTTCGTGGGTGTGGTGTCATTATTTCTTGAGTTATCGTGTCCGTACACGGACGGACGGACGGACGGACGGACGGACACAGTGCGTGGCTACATAAGCCCAATTGACTGGGCTAAAACGTAACCCTTATCCCCATCTTGACATGCATACGGAGTAATAAAACAAATGCACAATGTCTGCTAATTAGAATAAGAAGTTAAAAATAAAAACTGAGAACAGAGAGTAAAGTGGGATTTCAAAGGGCTTAGTTTACGAAAAACATGGTCAAAACTCAAAACACGGTTGAGCTCTACCACTCCCACTAAAAGCTTGAGGTTTGGGAAATAAAAATAAAACATTTGGAAAGGTGGATGGATCCACTTCCGTTCTTTGGAATTACACGCAATTACTTCCAGACTGTCCAAGGGTAATCATTTTCAGATAAGGAGTAATTAATTATAATACGTATTTTTATATACTGAAACGTTTTCTTCATTTATTTACACATAAAGTATGACTTTTTTTGTCTAAATTATTACACTTTTATTTCTCCTTGGAGAAGAATATCTCATCAACTTTTTTAAGGCTTCCTTTGAGTCGATAAGTTGTTTTGCATAATCAATACTGGCCTTTTACTTTTAAATGGTGTATCCATAGGCTATCAAAACTCATAGTGGGAGCTTTGTCCTTTAGAATACAATAATTGGGATTTAAATGTTGAAAGATAATAGGATTTAATGCTAATTCAATCTATTATTCCAAACCATAAACCTAGCTCTGTTATTTCATTCCTTGCCGATTAAAGTAGTACCTCTCAAACATAACTATGTCTGCTGGCAAGGAACTTTTGGAAGTTGGAAAGAATGGCCCAACTGAAATTGTTTAATTAATTCAATCTAAGAATAGGAATCATCAATGTTTTGGGAAGAGATATCAAGAGAATCAACTTACAAAAGAATTGTTAACTTTCCTAATTTTTTAGATCGGAAGGCTCAGTACAGTTTCTTCGTTTACCGAACTAAAAAAGGGTAAAATTGAGGATTATATTAATCTAATTTTGTGAATCCAATCAGAGATATTTGGAATGAAGAATTAGGAGGAAATATAATAATCCAAGGGATGATAAAAACCTTTGGTATTTTATCACCAGCAGTCGATTATAAAAGTACCTCTTTACTTAATAAAAGTACCTTTAGAAACTTACTTCCACAAATGACAAAAGGTAGGTGGAATTATAGTTGTTGGAAAATAGTTAGCGACTTTAATCCACCTTTTTTCTGTACTAATTTCCGACTAGACTGTAATAATGGATACCTTAGTCATGTAAAAACTGCGCCCTATGACGTTCGGGTTTATTTCCTACCATTTCAACAGGGATATAAAAGCCTGAGGTAGTTTCTGTGAATTCTATAAAAGAAAACTGAACCTCTTTTGTCAAAGTTAAAGACAATTCCCAAGTCGAACTTTGTTTCGTAGTCTTAGATAATAAAGAAGGGATGCTTATTTTTTTTAAAGTGTCATCCTAACATCTAAATCACCTCGTAGTTATCTACTGGATCATGAAAAATGTTTTGGTGCGGCTGTTAGATAAATTTTACAACGTTGGGTTAGAAAGTCCATGGGGAGGGTTAGAGATAAATCTTAAATTGAACAATGCTGTGGGTTTACCATCCCTTGTAATAAAAATACCCAAAACATCTACAGATTACCCATCCTTCTTAAAGAGAAGTGTAAAAGATGGGCTAAAGTTATTTGGATGTTGGATGTTTTTAATTGTTACTTTGATTATTTTAGTCTTTGAGCTATTCCTCAACAGAAAACTTGTTGAAAATGAGGGAGGAGGAGGGAAGGAGTTGCAAATCTTGATGGTGGTAGTAGTCCGGCTATTTTACATTGCATGTATAAGTATGACCCTCTCTATTAACACTGTCCTGTACCTTTGTCCCTTCAAAATGGAGGAAATACTGGTCCAGATGGGTGTGGCTGAAGAGGTTGAAAGAGGTAAATATATTATGCAATCTATCCAACGATCACTTGCCGTATTTATCGTTATAATTCCCCTGGGGCCGGGAGAAGATGGGACTTATAGCATGGAAGGGGGAATTAAAACGGGAAATACGGT
The DNA here is from genome assembly GCA_034682405.1 of Hydroisotoma schaefferi. NCBI lineage: Eukaryota > Metazoa > Arthropoda > Collembola > Entomobryomorpha > Isotomidae > Hydroisotoma > Hydroisotoma schaefferi. The sequence continues at coordinate 4,892 of JAQFZX010003380.1, read as the reverse complement.
ATATTTTATTTCTAAAAACTCAGATTTCTTTTTGCAGACTTTCTAAGGAAATGTAATTTATCCCAAAGTGAAAGCTACTTCTCTCCAGTTGTCCGGAGTATTGTTTATTGTACTATTCGTTTCGTGGCAATTGGTTGTTCTTATCATTTACCTGCCTTCCCTTTTGTAATGTATTATAATTTGGATGTACTCTACTCTGTCTTTTACAAATGGACTTCAAACGGTAGTACAACAATCATAGTTCTTGTTGGTTGTTACGCAATCAGAGCTTTCTCTGGCGTTTTTATACTATCCCTAATCTCTCAAGCTGTTAGTTTATTTTTCTGCATAGTGGTCGTCCTCATATTGGTCATGCTGCGTATAATTGTAAATATTACCAAACCAATAAGTAGCCCCTCGTTGTATTCAGCCACACTAAGGATTAACCCTGGTCTCTTTATGGATAATGTTCATGGATTTAGAGTATGTAAACTCTGGATTAAGATATTTAACGATAATTATGGTAAATATAATGCTCCAATATTACTGGTTGGTGGTATCGTAAATACATGTGCTAGTATATCAGTCATTATTAGATTTCATGAGGCTTTGGGCATTATGTGCTATCCTTTAGGGGGAGCTGCTATTGGAAATGTTATATTCTTTGTAGCCTTGATCCCAACTGCTGGAACTGTTTATGAGAATATTGAGGGATATATCTGGCAAATTAAACTGAGGGCTCGTTCCAGGTATGAAACCCGGGTTGCTAGATCCATCCAATCCTGTGGAATTCAAAAGGGAGGCTATGGATTTGTGGAGAAAATATTGCTAGGTCAGGTTATAGAACGTTGTGCAAGTGAGATCAGCAGTTTGGTTATTATGACGGAGTAAATTATTACTTGTTAATTGGGATAACATAAATTTAAAATGGTAGGGTGTAGACTATGTGAAATCTTGGGGATATTTCATGGAATAACTAAAATTTAAACGTTTTTAAAATGTAAAAATGGGGTTCTATATGAAGAATAATTGTAATATTTAGTTTCTTGATATTGAGAGGGCAACTGCTCAAGCGTTGTCCTTTATATTAGTCATTTTAAATAGTAACCTGGATGGAATAAAAGTGATAGAAATCGAGTAAAACTTTACAGAATGGTGTTATCCCGGTATAACTATTGGCACTTGAGCACTTCTGCTTTCTCCTAGTTTTAGTTTTTAACAAAAATAATAAAAATGATCACAAGTTGTAGGATATTGTGTTTGTGTTAGCATATAATTTATTAAACCGGTTTTATTTCCATCAAAAGTTAAATTTAAGTATTTTTAGGGGGATCCAGCTAGCAAAGAATATAGTGCTGGAGTAAACGCCCGGATAACCTGGACGAGCAGATCCAAAAACAACCAGACCTTCATATCCATTCCAGTTCCAATGCATTACTCCACTAAATGAAGGAATACTGGTTTAATAAACCGTTGTAAATGTATGTAACGAAGAGGTGTAAGCAACCGTTAAATGTCACTTGTGGCGCGGTGTGTGCGGGTGAGCGCGCGGTGTGTGCGGGTGAGCGCGCGGTGTGTGCAGAGTGAGCGCGCGGTGTGTGCGGGGTGACCACGCGGTGTGTGCGGTCAAATTGTAATGGTAGAAGTGTAAAGGTGGTAGTAATGGTAGATGTAGTAACAATGGTAGTAGTAGTAGTAGTTTCAGTAATAGTAGTAGTAGTAGACGTAGATGTAGTAGTAGTAGTTGTTGTAGCTGTAGAAGCAGTAGTAGTAGACGTAGATGTAGTAGTAGTAGTAGTTAGTAGTAGTAGTATGGCATGGCTAATGGTTAGCCCTGCTTAACTAGCATATCTTCTTTCCTTCAACAAAATGGAATGGATGGAGGGATGAAATAATAATAATTGTGTAGGTCGTGAAGTGGATGACAGGTTAATTTGGATGGATATAAAACAATTTAATTTCAAAGCTTTGCTGGTTAACGCCAATAACAGATTTACCAATGTTAAATTATTATAGTGACAGGAAGGTGAAAGAGTTTAGGACTATTGCTTGTCTGAGCTACTGACTAATTGAAGATACAGATTTTTAACGATAAAGACGGTAATAATTTATAGATAGTTAAAGTTGAAGAGATAGGATGAATGGGAGTGTAGGATTTATGACACTTGAAGTCGAGAAAAGCTGAACAAGAAGTTAAGATTAATTATAGGAATAAAACATAGTAGAAGTTGACAAAAAGCTGTTCCTGATTGATTTCTAATTAGAAGTATTTTGATACGGATTGGGTTATTTGTTGAGAGATGACGTTTGCCAGGAGTTGTTGTAAACTTCCGACATGATCTCCAGTGACCACACCCCCTTTGGAGTTTATGTCCAACTCCAATGACATCGCCTTACTCGTGGCTGCATAAATCCCCAAACCCAACTTGGAGAAGATGGGATGTCCGTAAATACCTTGGATTATTTGGTCATATTGATCCATGTCAAGGGTCATCTCGTCTGTCTTATCCACAGACAACTCTTGTAGATTGACCCTATCCAATGTGTCAAATACTTTTGACTTGATCTCTTCCACAATCTTCCTAACTAATTGTACAGACTCCAAGGTGTGTTGGACTTTCTCAAGGGATCTAAACTGTGGGTTGGTAATTAGTGATGATAAGACAGCCATAGTCCGGGGCCAGTGTTGGATGGGAGGGAGTTCATGTCTGCAAACATATCCATTGGCAAAATAAGTTCCATCCGGACTATCCACTTGGATGAAATAAACCAAGGTTTCTGGAGGGAAGTAGGAGTCCAGGTCAGAATAGACCTTATCCACAGTCACAGGGAAGACAGACTGGGATTCGGGGTGATATTTATAAATCTCGAACGGTCCATCCACCTCATCCATATCCACAACATCCAAATACTCCATCAAAGGATTGTCCGCATAAACGGAAGCTTCATCTTTGGCATACAACTGAACACTTTCTGCTGAAAGAGAACGTAGGGTCTTGGGTCCAGCGAAGAGATGACTATCGGTGAAGAAATAAGACTGGTTATCAAATCCGTTAAACGACGAATCAAAGAACTCCCTAGAAACTCCAAGAACCCTTGTGGGTTTGAGTCGATGGTCCAAAAGAAGGTCACCAATGAGCAGGTCCTGGACGGGTTTTTGTGTTCCATCTGCCATCAGAATGTGGGTCCCTTCCTTCAAACAACCTTCTCTGGATTTAATGTCTCCTTTTCTGACTTTACAATTTAGGTAGTGGTTGTAAAGGGAGTCACAGTCTTCATCCTGGGCCAGGGTTGTCCATATCACAAATCCTAGCAATGTTACTGCAATTCTAAACTTCGGCATTGATCGCCAAACCATTTCGATAGTCTAGCAGCGTTTATGGATTTTATAGAGAAGGAATGTAGGAGAAGTCTTGGGGTTTTGTTAATTTTAAACCTTTTGTAGATAACCACAAGTCCGGTAGTTGTTTTTGGCAGGAGTGCTAAGCCGAAAGTAACTTTAGTCAGGGAAAGCGAGAGGTTTATAAAGACCGTGAAAATATTAATTACAAGGAAGCAAATAAGTAAAAAAAACCCCATTTCAATGGGAATGACGGTCTTAACTAGGAATCTAAATTAATAAGTGTGGATAACCAATCTAAATTAGCTGTAATGAGGGTAAGAAGTTCCTCCCAGCCAGACAACGACTACGGGAGGTCATGAGGTCAAATTAATAATCCAAAATGCTAATCCAAACAACCATAACCTCAACAGAAAATACTTGGAAATGATCAAACTACTTTCAATAGATGGATGGAAGTTGGCATGATTTTTAACTACTTGTCAGTATTACTCCGTAGCGTAATCTACTTTAGAGATTAGTTGGATCTCTGGGAAAAGTCATTTATTAATTCAATTCATTAGCCAGTAACTGTGTGACATCATTCGTTAGGGTCAACCAAATGTAAAGGATGTCTTGGCAGGGGAAAAAATATAAATACTTGGAAATTGCTTTAGGATAGTCTTTCAATTACTGGGTAAATTTTTTGTGAAATATTCTTTCAGTTACTTATCAATAGAATTATATCCATTACTCGTGTAGATAAATCATTCATCTCGAAACCTTAATGCTCTATTTGCAATAAAACTGTGGATTAAGCTCAGATAAACTGCTTTTCTTACAACTTTACCTTTTTAGCAAATCCATTTAGAGTTTGAATATTGCAAACTTTAAAATCTGACTTTGGAGAATTGAGGTTATGTTGAATTGGATTTATTTAATCAAGCTAATTTTATCCATGTTTAGTAATATCAACAAAGCCAGGTGATAGATGAATAGTTGTTTGTATAATTAGAAACCATATGGGGTTTAATGCATTAGAATTAAGGGATTTATTTCAAAGTGGAGTAAAGTGTGATTCGAAATAATTTTAATGGATGGACAGCAGGAATCTGTATCCTTTAAACCTTCTTTGATGGTTTGTACCCATTCCTCTGCTTGTTAAACTCGGCAGGATCAATGTCAGAAAATTGGTTGAGCTCTGGAAATATTAATTAATTAATTGTGGGTTAACTTTATAATTGTAATCATCACATCATAAATATTTGTAAAAGACTAAAATAAATGGTACCCTGAGTGTAGGAAACTAGCCCTGCTTCATAGGCCTTGTTATGGGCCGCGATGGCTAAGGCATTCTTCTCAAAAGTAGCCTTTGCTTTTGCCTCCTCTGCTTCCGATCCGTATGCCTTGTTATGGAAGGCCTGAAAAGGTCATAGTTATTCAAATATTAGGGAACAAAGGCCTTAGAGGGTAACATTAGTTAAAATATTATAGGGAACTAAGGCTGTAAAGGGTCGTATTCAGACATGCAACCGTTCAGAGGTTCCGCTCGCTCACTCACTCACTCAAATTTCATTCGATCACTCACTCGCTC
>JAQFZX010003379.1:0-12659 GCA_034682405.1 Hydroisotoma schaefferi | reverse complement strand
AAATGGGCAAGAAGAGAATTCTTTACATTTTGGAAACGGATGATCCCCTACTGCTTGAATCTAACAGCTACAGATGCGTACAATAGTGGCGTTTTATAAGTTATAAGTTTTATAAGCTTTTAGACTGAATATAGATGCAACATAAAAATTGTGAGAGATGAGATCAATCTGAATATTAGCACAGAAATGCTGTTCCATGTCGATATTGTTTTAGTTTCAAAATTATCAAATCATCTATTTTTATCCAGCGAGAGCCGAAATCAATGTCATTGCAGATTTGCTATTTGCTAGGTATGACGTACGAATACCGTAGACCAATCTAATTCTAAATGTTAGAAGTGTACAAAATTATCAATGCAAATGCTGAAAAAAAATTCTTTATTTTAACCCCATATTTGGACCGTAGTATGTTTGTATGCCACTTGTAGACGTGGCCTCAGTAGCTTGAGTATTCATGGTCATGCAGCGTTAGACCAGCTTATATTTAAGCTACGAAATTGAATTAGCTACTCTCGGATATTGTTATTGCAAGTTTACAGACGTTTTTTAATGAAATTCCTTGTCATAAATATACAAGCAAGGATATGCTTAACAATATGCTTTGTTGTGTATTATTGTAGCTCTAAGCCGAATACTTTTTCAGGGAAAGCTTATGATATGGGCAACTTCTTCCATTTGCACTGCGCCTTTCTTACTTAAAAAGCAAACACAGAAAAAAACTAGGCTTCTCTCTGGTTTAAAGAAGCAATGACTCAAAAGTGAAAGAACAAAGATTGTAAATTAATAAAACTGAATTAGAGATGGAAGAATGGACATTACCCACTTCCACTAAAATCCCATTAAACTCTCTACTTTCGTTTCTCTATCCGTAGGGAATCTCAGGAAAAACTATATAATTGATGCCAGGCACAGCAGAACACTAACCTTTTTCATTCATTATTGATAAATGTTCGTGTACTTACTTTACTTTGTCTAAACTTTCTATCAAGGTAAGAATTAAATTCTTCTGTAATTAAGCAATGAAATTGTAATACCTTAGATGAACTAGCAATCATGTTGAAGTAGTTGAAAGATGTTGAAGTTTCAAAGTTCAAACAGTAAAACTCCAAATGGATTTTGAACCTAATAAATTAAGTAAAGGTACAATAAGGGAAGCAAGTCTAAACTCGTCTCAAGGTATGGAAACAATGATGAAGCAGAAAGAAACAAATGACCTGAAGCATCCAATGCAAAAGCAAGGTAGGTCGTTTAAATGTACAATGACAATGATAAATCTTTCAGTCTTGATAAACAAACCCATCGGCAAAAATCTATTTAAGCTTTCTAGAGATAGTGATTGAGTATTAGGCCTGGAACCCACGCCAGTGTGGTCTTAAAAAGTACTTCAACTCATGTACTCATAAGAAGGCCATTCAGTCCATCATAAGTACATTTTCCACCGTTAAACCGCAGCGCAGCCAGTCTTCTACTTTCTATTACCTTATGTAAAGTAACTAAAGTAACAAAATTAACACAAACCACACGAGGCCAAATGTAGTTGTTCACTCTTCCCTTTCACCAGTGGTGGGTTTCAAGGTAGGTAGTATTAACACGAAGTCTAACCCTTTCTGGCAAGTGACAAGTTGGATAATACTTGGGATTTATGAAGGTATTTTCATTTTCAGAACTATTCATGTGCCAGAGTGTTTCTTTAGACATTGTATATTTTACAACCCAACGTCATCATACTCCAACAGCAACAGCAACAGTACAGAAAGTATATACACTGTACGTGCTTCGATTATTTAGTCGTAACAGTGTAACAACATGGATGTAATTGGATCTGTTAGTTGTGCTGTTGTACAACGAAGGAAATTAGAGCTTCTTGTCGATCTAATTGCTGTGCCAAAAGTCTCCGTCCTCTCTATACCGATCTCTGCTTTAACGTACCTAAGCTACATAATTATGCTTTGGCCACCCCATGATGTATTCCCTGCACCGTTCTATTCTTCCATTTATCTAAAATTACATGAACTTGGATCATACTCGTTAGCTAGCGACTAGAATTACGCTGCTCACTAATAAAGGTAAGAATCACAAAGGCGGACGAGGGAAGTCAGAAAATGCCCAAACCATACAAATAGAAGAGAAGACTTCAACTAACGGTTTGCTTAGGTAGCTGTGTAATGTACGTACGTAATCATTATCAACTGAATTGCTTTGATCTACGGGGAAAACAAGAGGACATTTGCTTGTTTATTCTACTAAGGTCAATAAGGGGTTGGGCTTTTATCTGCTCACGTTGGGCAGAGAAAGGCTAACTTTATTGGAACAAAAGGGACTAATGAAAAGTCACGGTCAACCATGATATTGACGTAGTTAGATTTATCGGTTATTTGTGTTTTAGGTGCGAAATGAAGGTCATTTTAGCCCTTGTCTTGGTTTAATAAATAATAGTACTAGCTAATACATGTCAACATAAAACTAGGTCGCTAGATGAAAATTAGTGAATCAATGAATTTAATAGGGTAGTTCTTTCACATAAGCCTACTAGATGACGTCTTCTATAAAATACACTACGGAAAAAATTATAATATAAGCTTGAGAGCCAGATTATCAGAGAAGCCATTAAAATAATTCATAAGATAAGACAAGGCCCAGGATAAGGAAACAGGGATAGTTTCAATTTCCAATATAGACTGTTTTCTTGAAATTCGGAGTGAAAGCAAACGCTAATCTGAGATAAGCTTGAAATAAGTAGTTTGCAATTATTCTCAGTGAGTTGGATGGTACTGCATGTACGTTCGATGTTCCCTAAAACTATGTACGTATGTTGTTTGTACCGGTGAATATGCAAGTTTTGAAAAAGTGGATTACAATGTTTAAGTTGTTCAGAGAACTAAAGATAAACGGAAGCTTTCTGTCAGGCTTATGAGGACTCATTGGTTTGCACACGAAAAAGCAGAAAAACTACCAAATTAAAGCTGCGTTAGTCTGCAATTAGGAATAAACTAACTGAAATTTTGTGACTGTTACTGAAGCGTCCGTTTCTGTATTAATGAAGCATATAATTTTTACCTCCACAAAAATATCCTTTCCACAGTATCTCACCATCCACATAAAAATTAAATGAAAAAAATATGCCCTCAATACATAATTCAAATATTTGCAAAGACCTAGGAAGGAAAGTCAAGTACTGAATGGTTTTACAATAAAATATAAAAGGGCAAAGATACACACTCGCTTTCGCCCAGTCAATTGGGCTTATGCAGCCAAGCGATCCGTCTGTCTGTCCGTCCGTCAACTCAATAACTCGTTAAATGATGACACCACATCGCGAAAAATTTTCATAGGGACTCAAGGGATGCTGTCGAAGGTTAAGTTAGTAACCCACCCCGATCGTACCACCTATTGACCCATGGGAGTCAAAACAATCTCCACTGGCTTGAAATTTCTAAAAATATTGTTCTTCTACTTTGGTTCAAAAGTAACAAAGAATCAATTACTTTTGCTACAATCCAAAGTTTTAGGTACCCGTGGGGATCAAATGGACCCGATCGGGTGAATTTTTTAAAAATATTGTTACGTTCTACTTTTGTTCAAAAGGGATCAAATGGACCAAGACAATTGAAAAAGTTCAAAAATGTTGTCCCTTTTACTTTTGTTTAAAATTAACAAAGGACAGATTAGTTTTGCCGAAGTTAGAACTTTTAGATACCAGTGCATGGGGGTAAAAAATATTCGATATATGAGCATGGAAAAGGGCAATAATTGTTTTTTTTCCTTCATGAAATCGGACGAAAAATCAAGTGGATAGCCGCGTTAAGAAATAGGTATTAAAACCCTTGATATATAATAAAACCAAACCGAAACAGAAAGACCAATGGGGGTGTTGGGGCTGTGCCCCCACATAAAATAGTAGTGATCAGGTCGTAAATAGCCAATCAGCGTAATATGTGTAATTGAAACGGATAATGGCAAAAATACAGTCACTATCCCCGAACACATACTAAGGGAGCAAATGAGTACAACTAAACCTCATATACAATTGACTGGGCTCATATAGCTGCTTGGCGAAGGTTTTTGATATCGTATTTGAAGTAAACATACTTGCTCGAAGGGATTTTTAGCAGATACTTTTTATTATTACTTCATTAAATTTTATTACTGTAAATGCATACCTGGGCTACTTGAAGACGGAGAATCTTTTGCTGCAGGGCCTTAAGGGATGGATCCGGTCCATAAGAAAAGGCTTGTGTAGGATCAATAGAGTTACAAGTCGGGCCCACCTCACTTATAAAACTCACCGAGATTTTTCTGTTTGGCATCTCTGCATAGTCAATACTCAAACGATTTGGATCGTCTCCCATTCTTACTTTCTAAAAATTATCTTACTAAAATTGAAGTAAAGTATTTAACCTCTACTCTATATTTTAGCTAAAATTAAACACGCACGGCATTTTTGCTGGAGTTGATTAAAATTCAAATATTATAATCAGGTTCGTTAAGATAGAAGAGACAGGAAGGGCTTCACAGGAATCATATTCCACCCTCGTTTCACGGACTACTGTCACTACTGTAGTGTACGGCTTGGAAGAAAAAGATCGAAACTGACAGAAAAAATAAACTGCGCCTTTATCCAGTTCTTTTAGAACTCGCTCATATTGTCTAGCATCTAGGTTGGCTATCATAATAAATAACCATCAAAGTTGAAAGTAGAAAATCCCATAAATTTCTAGTGTCTCACATACTCACATCTGCAAAAAATGAAGATCTTCTGACGTGACGTGACACATATTTACGAAATAAGAAACCGAAACTTTATCTTTAGAACGAGTAGCATGAGCGATACTCTTCTTCTAAGAGATACCAGTATCAATATCAACTGGGTCTGAAGTAAGCCTACGGTTCACGTTTCGCAAGCTGACTACTTATCTTAAGATTTCCAAATGTTCGAGTTACATTTATTTCTCTTCTTCTACAGAGGAGATATTTTTATTTTGCAAAAACGCAATCCTCCATCTTCTTGCGTGATAAAGAGATACGATGAGAAATGCTTATTTCTCTCTCGTATAGTTTACACAGAGATGCAGAGCAAAAGTGGATTCAGAAATCGTCCAGCTCAAACTACAGGCAATAATGATGTTCACCATACGATCAAAGCTATATGAGACGGATGTTTGAAGACGGCCTGCCAACACGCAACTAAACCCTGGAAAATCTGTGTGGAAAGGGTTAAAGCATTGGAATTGAAAGTAAGCAGGTCCTCCTGAATCCTGGAGCTTCGTTGGACAAGAAGAGAAAGCAAAGTAAAGCAGAGAGATTTAAAGTTGCTGGTAAACATTCTCGTACATAACATAACAAGTAGTGCTGGATCTTGTACTCATGCTGTATGTTCGTATGTTCTTATTTTGGCAAATGTTAGCAACCATAGTATTAGCAAAATGAGTAATTGGAATTCCAGGCAGCCAAACAGGAGAGAAAGTTAAGATTTGATCTTATAAGAGGATATTAATATGTACTATTTAAAAATAGCTAGTTAGACTATACACAACGAAAGTTCTACCACATACATTTCTCGCTATGAATGCGGTTGATTATATCTTACGTCCTGTATAAACCTGCGAGACAGGCCCGGAACAGTTTGGCTGGCACATTACGACCTTTAATTTAAATGACACAAGAGGGGAGGGTTGGGAGAAGGCTTCATAAGTCTAATTAATTGCGTTACACAGAATATTTAGGGCAGAAGATAGAAAGGACGTCAAATAAGAAGACTCCAGGGGCAGGACTTCTATGTACTTGCTCCTTTAGATTAATTGTTACAACGGTATATCATTATACTAAACACAAGTTAATGGTATTAAGGCCTCCCGTGAAGATGTAGGAAGTGAAAGCATGGAGGTTTCACGGCCATGAAAGGACGGATATGCTGCTTATTTCATTCAATTCAAAGACTCATTGGAAGCAGTTGGTTGGAGTTTAAAAATATATAATGATTATCTTGTTAAGTTGAGAACGTATTTCTTAATGTATTTTTATACAAGGTCTTGTTGCATAAGCTGGCGAAATTGTAATGCATTAACCAAAACCAACTAAAACTGTACATGATGAGGGACCAAATTTAATTTGAGACAATTCCCTACAGAAAGAAAACTTTCTTGCCTTGGGTGCTGAAAACATGAAAAAACATTTTGAAGAAGCTCTTACTCCATTAAATTGTATTCAGCCTAAAATATAAACCATTCGGATTATTCCGGTACGTTCTACAGTCTACACTTATCATAAAGTAGTTGAAGGTTCATTCAGAGGGTTGGGGAAAGTTTGACAAACTTACGAAGGAAAGTTTTAACTATTTAGACAAACGATAACACACGTCAGTGCAAGTATATACTAGATTCCAGCTTCATCAACAAAACGGTTATCGTTTCCCACAGTTGAGTCCAACTTCCCCTTTGCTCTCTACTTTTTTTGTTCGTAGCATATTTTATATCGCATTGAAATTTCAACTTGGAATCCAGATTGGCCAATTAGCATTTTATTTGAACACTCGACCAAATATATCGAACCAGTGGAAGTAGAGTGAGAGCCGAGAGCAGATCATCCATTTTAGACGCAGTCCTAACCTAAAAGTGTTTGTAATAAAAAATAAGCCAACTACATATAACAAATCCTGTCTAGCTCATAATATTGAGTCAGTGTTTCGTTCAATATCCGTATTCGATTCTTGATCCAACGATTTCCATAGTTCTGCTTGTATAATTTAACGATTTCAGTATAGTAGGAATTTTCAGGTCGGATCGATATTTATTTAAGCCAGAAGGGGATGCGTTATCCCACATAGTGCATTTCATATTGCTTAAAATACGACAAGACTTCTAGGAAGGAGAAAGTGGGGATGTAAATGTCGTTGTCGAGAAAAAATCTGGTTCTCTGCTCAAATCTGCTAGAGACGAGAGCTAGCTTTATGTATTTAGGCTTAAGTGAATCGACGAAAGATAAATTCCATACATACCTAACTAGAAATGTTCTAGTGTCAAAAGATAAGGCAATCTTTAAACGGCAGGAGAGCAAGGAGGACGAAAGTAAAAAAAATATCAAGAATGTCATAACTCACCACTTTCCCGAAGCCAAACGCTAAAAGTTCTTGTAAATGATAAAGTTTCCTCTATTTGAGATAGATATTATACAGCCTGATTGACGAACTTACGAGTAACGAAAGCGGAGTAGTATACAAAATGAGGAATCTTATATTAAATGGCAAATATTACCCCTAGAAGCTTTTATAATCAGCTCGATACGTCAGTATACTTACTGTCTTCGTGTCTTCATCTCACTCCCATTTAAGTTTTATTTCATCGGAAGAGGCCTTTCTGACTATGATTTAATATCTCACCATGTTCCATTGGTCGGTTTTCCTTGATAACCCATGGCCATCCTTGTCATTCATAATTATCAGAATTAATTGCACTGGAAGTGAAGATACATTTACTTACTTTAGATGTCACAACTTCAAATACTATAGAGTTTTTACGAAGACAAAGGTAGCACACTTAAGTTGTCCGTCGTACTGCTAACGATTGTGATTCTCATAGATATCCCAGTTGACATATAAGTTACTGCATCTGTAGCGTATTAGCTTCATTGACAGAGTATAATTAAACCTTTCCAGGCTTCGATAAATTAAAAGTCGACCCCCCCCCCCTCCATCATTAGTTCTCCAAATGGAAAAATAATGAATAGATCTTAATGAAGTCAACGCACAGCTTCCTTCTTCATCCAACCTTGAAACCTTTTGCAATCTGTAGTAAGAGACGTAAGAAGCAAACTTTTAATTTCAATGTCCTAAATAAACGTTGAAAAAAACTTTAAAATAATCTCTCTCATTAGTGATTCCCTCTTGAAAAAGACTGAACATAAATGTTTAGATGGAAAGCGCAATAGAACACGGATCTCAAAATAAAATAGAAACATTTCAGAACATGTACCACAAAGAAAAGCAATCATAGAATGGTTAAGGAGTTTTATTTTTTTATGTAAACATTATATGTTTAGCTTCTAAGTAGTGATTATGTTGGTAAACATTATCATTAGCATGATACTCAAAGGCAATGAGATAGAGGAGAAAGTCTCTTCCTACTTAATTCTTTCCCAGGATATAAGGGCTAAGATTAGGATTAAACGCTGACGCTAAAAAAGTGAATAGTCTAGAGGAAATATTCACAAATTATGCTACGCAGACTTCAATATGTTGTAAACAGAGACCGTGTATTTTTGGTTTATGCTAAAACCTATAGCTAAAAGTTTTCAGAAGACAAGTACAAGAGGATGCGGATGCGGGTTTGTGGATCTTTCGTAGAATACCGAAAAGTTGACGTACATTTCCAGCCCTTAAGTAATCCTCTTCCTGCCGGCCGACTAACAAAAAATTATACTTCAAAAGCTAAAGGAGGCACATAGAATTAGTAGAACTGCTCTCCTTATTATTTAAAGAGGCAAGGGGTATACATAAAACATAAACAGTGCTAACTAAACTGTTGTGAAGACATTCCTTTTAATTTATTTTATTATATAAACTATTTTCGACTTATCGTAGCGTGTGTAGCAAAAAACACTTTTTCAGTGGTTATAGGTTCGCAAATCTCAATTGTCGTCTTTTTCCTGGACGGAAAGGGAGATAATAAATGGTAATTCATTTCTAAAGAGTATTACAGACTTTGTATTATTAGCTTAATAAAACGGAAATCTCTCCGGAATGGAAGATTAACCTTATCACATGCCTGGCTTCTCTTCAGCATTTCTGTGTTGCTTTCAATTACTTTACCGTACGTGTCTTTTCATTTATGAAAGTCTCCTACCCACGGCTGTTGCAAGATTGAGTATATTCTTCGTACAGTCCTTGCCTTAGAGGATTCGCAACCAAAATACAATTTATACGCAAAGAAAGTAAAGAAGAAGCAATATAAATTACTGAGAAAGAATGTAGTCAAAAGTTATCAAGAGATTATTACTTTCACTCTTTCTTAGTATCTTTAGAGACTTGTTATAGCAGCTATAATCATCAAATATGTAACAGCATTCGTAATGTCCTTCTCCGTACTCTGTAACGTATACAGTAATTCTTTACTTAGCTAGGATTGTTTGGGCACTTACTTAGATGGCAATAAACCACTGTTGCTGCTTCTTATAAAAAGCAAAAATCAGTAAGAAACTGTGACAAGCACAGATATAAGAATTCTTTGGAAGGCTGACTGGACAAAATTGACACAGTGATCCGTGCCTTTTGCTTGTGCTTAGAAGAAGACAAGAAAACGGTTAATTAGATTTTTACAAACAAGAAATGAAACTTTGTCAATCAAGCTTCTCATTCTTCTGTAATAAACCGAGGGAAAGGTTTTAGGTACATAGAAAGTTTCTTTATTGCGCTACGACTGAGTGTCAGTTAGAAAGAATTTTTTGACTGGTTGTGATTTTCTGAGAACTTTTTTCAACTTTTGCTATAAAGACGAGTTCTTAAGTCGAATGGCTAAGAAAGTTATACAAGCTAAAGAAATAACACACCGAACGAAGCTAAGGAGCATGGATTAATTTTTTACGACACTCTCATCCTTTTAACAGCTCGGGTTACAAACTACAGCCCACAGTACAGTCTTCAACTTTAACAAATAGAATCTAACCTAACCAGTTCGTTTTCATGATGAATAACTTTTATTGCAAGAGTTTAGGAATTGGTAAGCAAAGTTAAAGGAATGAATGTAATGGAGTCAACAGTCTCAGCCCCCCCCCCCGCAATAATGATTCACTCATCACTTATCATTAAGATTAGGTCCTAAACGACTATAGCTAAAGTTAGTTAGTCTTCTATGCTCCGTAAAGAAAAGAGTATTAAAACCTGTGAAACTATGAGTATAAATAGAAGCTCGCATGGCGTTATACGCTTTGCTTCTAAAAACCTCTATTTTGCAGGGTTGACGGTAAAAAAGAAAGGTCAACCTGACCTTACCTGTTGCAATTACGGCATGTGGGGTGCAATGACACGATCTAATGGAACATTTACGCAATGTGCCTTACGGTAGGTAAAGATTGTTGAAGTAAAGTTATTATATGCGCCTGAGTTATAATGAATTGTACACTCCGGAATCTAGAATGCTATAAGAGTGACTTTTTAGAGAACATAGAATCTTGGCTAGAGGCTGTGTCGGATTACAATTCTGTACCCTGTAGGCTGGAGACTGTATTGTATGCGTACTGTCCTACAATACGTTTTTTGGGATTAGTCAGTGTTTTATTATTTACTTTAGGCTTTTAATAGCCTGTATATGGTACCCACTACAGGTTAAGTATCTACATTTTAAGACTAATTTCATGAATTTCTGCCGAGCGACTTAGGAATTTACCCCGGACAAAGTAAAAGTACCGAATACCAAAAAAGGGTTAGACGCTATGTTAAAAAGGTAACCTAAAAATGGTTTAACTTTAATTGCTTGGAAGTTAATTCGAAAGAAAAAATTCAGCATTATTACGGCCGTATTCTATTATTATTAAGCGACCAATCCGAACAGTTTGAGACTATTTTCATAAAAATCCGTTGACGCGTTACTGAGAACGGTTCGAAAAAGGTACGGAGACTCGTATTTAGTAAAAGTGATAGTTTACATTCCAGCAATCCAGCATGTCAATCCGTACAACAACGTCCAGTAAAAAACGTAAATAGGCTTTCTTAAGAATCTGACCGGTCCTTTTAGTTTTTACTTTTTCGTAAACGATTCTATTAATATCTTTTTTCTTATCAGTTTGTCATTTTGAGGTTTCAAGTCATTTAAAAAGTGAAGAGTTCATATCTGTGAGTTCATGTTTTCATGGCATGTCGTATTGCAAGAAATTTCAAAAGGCATTTAAAACTATTGGAACAAAGATGGGTATTTATATGTGCTAAGTGCTAAGGCAAACAACTGCATAATGCACATTAACTTAATAACCTTTGAAATTTCCGACAGTTTATCTTACGAAAGAGTCTGTCTTATCCGACACTTAGGAAAGAGGGCCTTCAGTTTTGAGGCTTGCTTGAAATGATATTTTATGCTAAAACATGTTAAATTTTAAGTTATTTTTAATCAACTTTACTCAATTATAATTGCCCACTTATCTTCGTGATAGCTGAGCTTAATTAAATTGCTTTTCAGTGGAGACTATGGTATTTAAACTGTTGAAATAGCTATAGAAAATAATTCGAATTATATCAAAAACTTCATAACATTACACTAAAGTATCGCCATTCAACTATTTGTCAGTTACAATCCGAAGGTAAGTTGCTTGTGCTCATTATCATTATTTACAAGAGTAATTAGCAAGGGAATTCAGCTGTGTCTGTAGAGCTAAGTTTATTCATCTTCAGCATTTCTGTTTGCAGTCATTGGTTTTGAAGTTAGTGAGAAGCCCCAGCTATTATTTCTATTTTATTAGGAAACTTTGAGGCGTAGCAGACTAAAAGTGCCAATCTCGATTAACAATGGGAAATGTTTTTGTTTAGATACCTTTAATGACAATCTGGGCCTATAGTTTATTTCCCTTTAATACGCTGCAGCTTATTTCCTTGATACTAGCATATCTAAATCCGTGTGCCACGCCCAATGTCTTTACCTTGGGATTATTGTGTCCAACTCCGATCAAACCAAAAAGCCACAAAATGTTTACCATCATGAATAACACATTTTCAACCCTAATCTTGGTACAAGCACTTCTAAGTGTATCCGACGGATATAAGTAGACTAACACTGTATAATACGACAAGTCTTTAAACGTCAACGAAAGCGTATAACTATTCATATTAATTAAGGTTGAATTAAATGACTAACGTATTTTTACTAATTAACCACTGCGATTATGCATGTTACCCTTGTCTTTGTCTCTCAATTTGCTCATTAACGCTAAACGAATAAAACATTATTCAGTAATACAATAAATCCTCAGAAGTCTTAAATACACCACTCAACTGGTGGATACATGAGAGTACAGATCGCTAAAATAAATTAAGATGTACACGTGTACACCACATTACACGATGTTGCACTGTATGCAGTTCAGTCGATCTAAAGACGTGCAATGTGGCAACAATTTAAGTCAATCTTGGGTTTAATTTGTTTCAGCAACAGATATGTAAATAAATCTAATGTCTAGCTCAAGGTCGAGAGTAGATGGTGGTAAACAATGTTGCTGAGCCGTTGTCTGAAAAGCCAAGTTAATAAAATAGTAATCTTCAACAGTCTTAAGCATATAAACGTTGCAAATTAATTATTGTGTTCATTCGTCTAAAACCAAACTAGAAGTAGCATTATAAAAATGTATTTAGCATAACTTTACTTTACAATAGATAATCTGCAAGCTAACATTTCATAAGCTCTAGACTTTCATGTAAAATAATTAAGAATTTCTTCACAACTTTAAAACTGCGTATGTGTGAGTAGGACTTTGCGTCGTTTAATATGAAAGAGGTTTGTAGAATGGCCGATTTTTCTAGTTTGATTGAGACTTCAAACTAATGCTGTTTATTGCATTGTTTCATTTATCTTATTTACCTTTAGAAAAGTTAACCTAATGCTGTTGAACACTAAGTCTGGGGATGAAGAACGAGCACTTAGCCTTTAAGTCATTCAATTTCGATGCGAACTCGTTTAGAACTA
>JAQFZX010003378.1:0-12677 GCA_034682405.1 Hydroisotoma schaefferi | reverse complement strand
ATGAAATCCTTTCTTGATAAATTCAGGTTTCAAATCCTTCCATGCTCCAAACACATACTTGTGCTAGTGATGCTCTTTTACGATTTCCTGACTTTATATACTCAGCTAGTTCTTCGTCAATGATCCACTCGTCCCATAATTTTCGAAGTTTGTCTTTAAAGGGTTTGTTGACGCTCATATATCTAATGGCTGAAGGTATTTAGTCAACCCTCCTGGTATCACAGCTAATTCTGTGTTCTTTGATACCAAATGTTTTACATCGTGAGTTAAATGAGCTCTGCATGCATCATAGATAAGCAAACATTTTTAAGGATGCATATGCAAAGTTCATTAAGGGTTTCCATTTACCTTTAAGGGTAATTTAATCCATTAGCATCTGCGGCACTTATATCGAGGGCGGCTCATCTATTTTTTATTTTGGGCTATGTTAAAAACGGATGCGACTAAATTAACGAGGGCGGCTGTAATGCGCGACTTTACGGTAGTCATTATTTATACCTCTTTATAGTTGCCATAATTATATCCTAACCAGCTATCTAACTAATATATAGAATCTGCATTCTCGATTGTTCTTACCTTGAGTTGTCAAAAAAGTTCCATGCTTGGTACTGCCAATGAGATTTGTCAACCTCCCTAAACTTATTTAAAACTTAAAATTCCATCTCCTTCTGTCTGTCAGTAGGTCATTACCACCTTAAACTTTCTCGGTCCTTACCTACAAAGTGCTTCCATCTTGTAAACAGCTAGACCGAATTGAAAAAGTAAGGGTTTAGGTGGGACTAAACATTAACTTGCAGCCCATGAGAACTTTTATAAGTCAAAATGGGTAGAAGGCTATAAAAAATGCTCGACTAATGGCTGATCAGATCCTTGGGTTTTCTATTTTTTATTCAATTAAACAAAATCTACGAAAGGTTAAGGGATGGGGAAATAATTTCTAAGTATAATGAGTATGGTCACCGATAATGACACTGAATGTAATATAATATCATGCCTATTCAACTCTATGTATGTATTTTTCAGTTTAAACCTTCACCGGCTCATATAAAAGATGGTCACTCGCAGTCGACAACTGATCTGTCATCATCATCGTCAGCGTCTAATTTAACTTTTATTAATAGTATCATAGAGATTTGTATTGTAAATGGTTATGCAAATCCTATCTAAAAATACTACTTTCCACTTACTAAATCTATACAACTTGCTTACCTTGTAAATGTATACATAATAGCCTTGTTATTTATTAATTTGAATCTTGTTATTGTCTTAAAACGTCAGTTTAACTATAAACCAAGTTTCGCTTTAGTGTGGGAGTGCAACCCCGTCTCCTATCCTATCAACGCCCATCTGGCAATATTGTATCTTATCTCCCGTTCCAAGGGATAATACCAAAAACATCCTGGATGAACGCTCATTCAGTCTATCTCATCCCAAGAACTCTCTTGTCATTTACACAGCAGAGTCTCAAGCTATTTCTAAATTATTACAAGTATTGAACTCCCTTTTTAGTCAATAAATATAATATTCGTTAATTACTCGCAAACTCTCCCTTTATTCAACCGAAAAGGCTTACATTCATATTATCTAGCATAAGAACAAGAAGCTTAGATAGTAAGAAGGCATGGAACGGGCAGCGTAAGCAGAGAAACGCTACAATATGTCCATTAAATAATTCTTGAACCTAATTAACGTTTGTGCTATACTAACATTAGACTCGAGTAACGTAATTGTTTTGCCACACACAAGCTCCTTCTGCACTGTTAAAGTAGTCTTTAAATATATTTCTTCTAGCCGCAGCGTTAAGCGCATGATTATTGCTACCCTGTCTTTTAAGAGGTACAAGTCTTTCGTCTTTTTACGTAGCCTCTATCCAAGTGCCCGGCGCAAACGTTCCATTTATTTCTGAATCCATTGTTATGTTTCCGAGGTCCTTCTTTTTCATAAGAATGTTATGAAAAATAACAGACGCTCGGATGATAAGCTTTACCAAATCTAGATCCGCATCTATTGCCGTGTGGAAGATTGTAAATCGAGCCGCTAGTATGCTAAAGCTATTCTTGACCACCATTCCTGCTCTTGAGAGTCTGTAATTGTAAATTCGCATCTCTTTCGGTAGATACCGTCCTGGAAACGGCCGGATGAGGTTTTGTTTTCAGAAAACCCATCGTCGCCTAAAATAACATATGGAAGTGGCCTATTTATGGACAAGTCAATAGGTTTAGCCAAAGGCAAGTCCAGTAAGTTGTTTTCCAATGCTGTACCGATCGGAGATCTAGCCAGAATTCCCGAGTCGGACTGTGAACCGGAAGATCCGATGTCAACTAAAACAAATTCGTAGCTAGCGTTTGTCACGGCCAGTAGCACCACCGAGTAGAAGGTCTTGTAATTGAAAAACTCAGATGCACTTCTCCTAGGGCTTTTAACACGGCAATGTTTCCCATCAATGGCTCCACAAGCGTTCGGATAGTTCCATTTTGATCTGAATTCTTTCTCGTACTTTGCCCAGCAAGCTGTCGTTGGGATAGGTAGATACGTTGCTTCATAATGCTTACAAATTTCAGACAAAATTTCTCGTAGAATGGACGAAATAGCGGAAGGTGATATTCTATAGCTGAGAGAAAGGTCCATTTGCGATGATCATGATGCGAGATACCTTTATTATAATTAAAATTGAATGTTGTGCTGATTTAAAACCCGAAAAGCATGGAAAACTGATCAGTAATAATATAATACCGTAGTGTAAGCGCGAACTTCACCACCCGAGGAATAGGTCTCGCATGAGTTGGTTTCTTCGTTATTCCAGGTGCCACTGCTTGAAGAATGTCATCAAACGTTTCCTTATCCATCCCGTATGGATTAGTAATTTCAGTTTTTAGAAACCTAAAAAGATGTTTATACCTATAAAACCCATTAAAGTATAAACATTACCGGATGTTTCTCTTGTGGTACGTAGGATCCCGTCTGAGGTCATTATAAAGATGTATGTCCCCCTGCTCGTTTCGTTTTTCAAACAGTGGCCTGATGTAAAAAGTCTTTGCACTTCTTTGCCTTCTTTTACGTGACCTATATGCGGCGAACAGTACCCATGTTGTACGGTTTGAAACCATTTCCAAATTTTGATTTCAAACTTACCCAAATCAAATTTTACTTGCTTTCAAAAATTAAAGAATGGAAGTGAAAAGGAAAAGCAAACTTCATTCGGGAGACAACGAAAGAGAAAGTAAAAACGTTGGAGAGAAAAAAGGTTGGAGAAAGCACGAAGGAAAGCAAAGTGTCATTATCTTACGAGCATTTTTTAAAAGCAACTGAAAACATAGCAATATTCATGATCAAAGCTTGAATGGTATATGTTTGATTACCAGGGAACCGGGAGGAAATGACGAGAGTAGTAGCTCCCTTGGCAGTTCCAGAGTCTGATGATCCAAGTCCAAGGATCTCAGCGGATGTCCTTTTACGATGAATCCCCAACTTTCGCAGGCTTCAGTTATGAAAGTTGATGTTGATGCACCGTCGAGAAGAGCTTGAAATTGCTGCTGTTGCCCGTGAATGTCACGTACCTGGACCACTGCCGTTGCCAGCATCGTCTGTTGTACAAGAGAGTCGTCGCTTGAGTGATAATTTAGGACTAGAGGAGCAGCTTCTTTCGTGGGGTCTAGGTTAGGCTTATCCTGATGAAGAAGGGTGTGGTGTTTGCTTTTACATGTTTAGCAAACACCAATGCTGGAACACTGACTACTACTATGCCCTTCTCTCAGGCAGTTGTACCAAAGTCTGGACTTCTTCACAAGGTCCCGTTTGTCTGTGGTAGACATGGAATGGAATTAAGGGCACTTGTAGAGGAGATGGATGGATCCACAGGCTCGACAAACTGTTGTTGATTGTACATGGTGTACACTGCTAACCTTCTTTGCCGCAGCTGCTCCGTCTATATTACCGTTTCCGTTTCCTAAAGATGACTTACTACCACCTCCCGCAGCAAGGGCTCTCGCTCTTTGCTCTAGAAAGTCAACAAACCCTTGAGAGGAGGGATGTTAGCGGTAGTAAGCGGCTGCTCCTAGAGCTCCTTAGAGGTCTGGTCAAGTTTTTGAAAAACAATGTAGAGGATGATGTCATCCCACTGGTCGACAGGTAGTTTAAGGGCTTCCAGGGACCGAGTGCTTTCCTTCGTGGTGTCACGTAAGGAACGAACTTGACTAGCTGAATTTTGCTGGACGCTGGGTTGACCTATGAATCTACGGAGTATGGTAAACAACATTTCTAGATCGTTTTGGTATCGATCCGAGAGTTGTGCCCACGCAATACTGTAGTTTGCGTCGGTTAAGGTCATAGATAAGATCAATCGAGCAGCTTCCCCTGAAAGCGATGACCTTAGGTAAGTTAGCTTTTGGGCGCCCGATAGTGGTGCGTTGGAGTGAACTGTTGCTGAGAACATGTCACTGCAGGCTGTCCACTCTTGCAAATTATCATCGAAAGTAAGTAGTTGGAGACGTGGAAGTCTAATTTCTGGAGTGGATGAGGATCCACCTGACGTTACTGCTCCTGGAGCAAAGGTGTTCTTTCGGGTAAGTAATTAGATGATGTGTTTGCTAACATGATCCAGCAGACCGAAGTGCTCTGCGTTGTGGGGATCCATGTCAGCAGGAGAACATGCCTGTATCCTCCGGTAAACGTCCATGACCTCAGTCTCAGCGTTTCTGGCCGATTAGAGGTAGTGGTCGATCTCAGTCTCTGTAAGGGGGACGGTGGTTCTTGCAGTCTTCGTTTTGATCCACATGATCGTTATCTCGATGGCCCCACGGGCCTGCTCTGCTATCTCGAGGTTTGTTGGTGGTGCCATTCTTACGAATCACTTTAGTTTTAGTTCGTAGATCACCGTATTCACTTTGTCACATTAAAATTTGAAGTAACTGGTCACTGATGTGTTAGTTATCCGGTTGGAAGGACCATGAAGGCTCGTGTAGTGAAAGTGTGGATTTGTGAATTCTTTTAATGTTTATGAGTATGGAGAATTGGCAATTGATGCGTAAATAAATGGCATGAGCGGAGATCGAGAGGTTTACAATAATATAAAGTCAGATTGATGCAAAAGTATAAATAGTGTCAAAGTAATTAAGGTAGTTGTGGTTTTAGTTTAATAATAATTGTAAGATTTTGAGAACATGAGAGTTCGACTACCTGACTGAGACTCTTGGAAGAGACTGGCATGAATATAACGGTTTGCAGGAGTAAAATTAATAGTACAAGTGTGTATACAGAATAAAGTAAGCGAGAACAATAAGGGAGGCTGGTACTGAAGGTACAAACTAGTGGTTAATAAGTCATTAGCATTAAGGTCAAGGATTAGTCAGTTACTGGACAAACCAGAACAAAGTTGCTAATCCTGAATGTAGTCGTCACGTAGGCTACAAGTTAGTGAAATTGCATATAAAGCAATGAGAAATGTCGAGTTGGGTAAAAAACGAGATAACAAGTATTCTTAGGATCAATAAGCAGATGCATATTAATGAAGACTAATCCCCAATGTCATCTTGTTCTCCAAGAACCTAGCTACTACCGAACACCAACAGTGGATGAATTTCAGGATTACTTTTTACTCATGTAAGACAGCTAAATGTCACAAAAGGCAGGATATCAAAGGTCAGTTGATGAAGGTAGTCGCTTAAAGTTTAATTTAATTTTCGTTTTATTTAATGAGACCCAATTTTGCGTTTTCTTCACTTTTTTCTGGCTAGCAGAGGTCACATATAAAAATAAGCCGGTGGATTTATTGTCAAAAACTTCCCATTCTTTAATTAAAATTCAGTTTTTATCAATTTCGTTGAACGATTTAACTTTTTTTCATTTAATAAAACCTTACAAACTTCAGATAATTCTCATATAATCGATTAAACAGCGAACATTAAAGAGCTTCAATTTCACACTAAACTCATCCTAATGCTCTCCATAACTTTTCGGACAAGTGATAGAAACAAAATCTTTTCGCTAAGGAAAATTTTCTAAAAAATAATCCTTAATCACCAAAAATAATCCCGATTAGCAAATTCCAATCCCTAATCCACTAGAGAAGAATTATCTCATAAATCCCGATTTAATTCAATCCAGAAACTCAGGTTAATCCCCAATCTAATCCACGTTTTCATAATTTGTAATCCGTAATCCTTAATCCCGGTAAAAAATCGATTACTCACCCAGCTCTGTAACATATATTATTCCTACTACTTGAATCGTAAGTAAGCTATTATAGAATTTAATTGACATCTGGACAACTTTTTTTTACTGAAGTAAACAATGGCAGCAGTATCAAAATTGTTGTTTTACAATTGTGTACTACAAGGACACTCGTCTGCCGGTAACGTGTTGATGTCAACAGTTGTTTCAAGCCCAATGGATCCAATTATTGTGCCGGCAATAGAGTACGTTAAATATCCATCTTCGCTTGAAGTAAGCGGTTGCGTATGTCCCAAGTTTTGAAAAATAACTCGAGTCTGGTTATCGCCTATTCGTTTTTTTGTTTTTTTATCCATTATTCGGAACTTTATAACTGCGGTGTATTGAGTGACGACGTCGTTCATCCACTTTAAAACTCCAGAGACCTGAAAATCCAACAGTATATCACTACGCAAGCATACGTTAGTACAAGAAAACTTTGCGACAAATTAAGAATCCTGTGCATGATCCCAAAATTTTGTATTACTCCACAGTAATGCCTTACGTTTAAACGTTTTAACCAATAATTTTTTTTGGCAAAGTCACTTTGACTAGTGAGGGTGTGGGTTAAGGTACCGCTATTACGCCCCTGGTAAAAAACAGAAAAAACAGCAAACTGTTGCCAAATGTCCAAGGTGTATACAGTACCCCCCAGATGAAATGGTAGAGATAGAACCCGCTAATGGTGTAGGTAGTACCCCCCAATAACTATCCAATACCTTTCAATACTTCCAATAGGTAATGCAAGAAACATCCCGCCAATACCTCCAGTGGATAACGTATTATCCACCTTAGGTGTAGATAGTACCCCCCAGAGGTGTAGGCCTTTCAATGGTGTTGATAGAACCCCTTAAAGTTGTAAGTAGTAACCCCCTATGTTGTAGGTATTACCCCGTTGTGGTGTAGTTAGTACCGCCTTTGGTGTAGATAGAACCCCCCAGTGGTGTAGAAAGAACCCGCCCCCAATGGTCTACATAGTACCTCAAAATAGTGTAGGTAGTACCCCCCAATGGTGTAGAAAGTACCCTCCAGCTCGCAACCAGAAGCTACATAGTGAAGGCAAGCAAACCTAAACTAACATATATAATATCACCCAACACTCCTATGATTATTAACAGTACTAAATATCAACCAACACCCCTATGATTATTAATAGTATCACATATCAAACGCCTCCATGATTATTGTGCATATGCTGGCAACCAGAGGCTGCACAGTGAGTCCAAGCTAACGTAACCTAACTTATGTAACAGAACTATACATCACCCAACATCATGATTATGCATATAATAGCCACCAGGGGCTACACGGTGAGGCCAAGTTTACCGAACTTAACATATATAACAGCACTATATACACCCAGCACCCCTATGATTATTAACAGTACTAAATATCACCCAACACCCCTATGATTATTAACAGTACTATATATCACCCAACACCCCTATGATTATTAACAGTACTATATATCAAACGCCCCCATGACAATTGTGCATATGCTGGCAAGCAGAGGCTGCACAGTGAGGCCAAGCTAACCTAACCTAACTTATGTAACAGAACTATATATCACCCAACACCATGATTATGTATATGAGAGCCACCAGGGGCTACACGGTGAGGCCAAGCTAGACTAACCTAACATATATAACAGAACAATATATCACCCAACGCAACGCCCCCATGATTATTGTGCATATGATTAGAGGGGGAGGCCAAGCTAACCTAACCTAACATCCATAACAGAATTATGTATCACCCAACACCCCGATGATTATTGTGCATATGATTAGAGGGTCAGGTGAGGCCAAGCTAACCTAACCTATTATATATCACCCAACACCCCAATGATTATAACATAACATATATAACAGCATTATATATCACCCAAAACTCCTATGATTATAACCTTACATATATAACAGCATTTCATATCACCAAACCCCTCTATGATTATAACCTAACATATATATAACAGCACTATATATATATATGATTGCAAACAACATATAATATTTTATAGGTGTTACATTGCAATGAAGTACAAAGAGTAGTTAAAATGATCATGATATCTTTGAAGGGACGCATGGTTATATGGCAAACGAACCGATGTCGTATCAGGTGCTCCGAAAAGTCAAATCGCGTCGTCACCAAATATTAGCAAAAGGTGGAAGTCCCGTCCGCACCGCCAAGACCCACAGGAGTAATGTACTCCAAAGCGCCTTACAAAAGGCGGTTGAATAGTATCGCTATATCACGCGTCCCCAGGGGAAGGGGAACCCCCAGGGGAAGTCCGCGGTCAGGGTAACGCGCTCAAGGTATGGAATTAGGGGCCAAAGTGAGCGGGAAGGGAGCGGCGCGACCCGGTGAAACCCTGGAAGGGGCGCCAAAAGGCGCCCCTTCCAGGGTCGAGCCAGAAACCGGCGCCTAGTGAGGGCGCCTTGTTCGTCACCCCAATCTCCCCCAAAACATAAACCCCTGGGGGCCCTTGTTCTCAGGTCGCAGAACGGTCATCCCCCTACCATTGTGTCAGCTTCCCCATCCCCAGGACTGCTAACATATTTTTACTTTAATCTCCATAAGGGGATAACATCTACACCATCGGATCTTAGAATCTACCTAAGAGGGTAGCATCAACACCATCAGATCTTCTTATGGGGTACAACCTACCCAGTACGTCCACTACCAAGGGGGTCTTATCTACATTAAGGTCAATCTAGCAAAACTGCACGCTTTGCCAAGCCTATTTTGTGCCTTTTTTACCAGGCGGGTAGTAGCGGAACCCTAACCGGGGTTTTTGGGTTCTGTGCCAAAGTTATTTATAGTAAAGGTGCCTGTTTAATGTAGCAAAATTTTTGTTTAACGTGGCTGAATAAATATAACCCACGCATTGTTACCTTCACACACCTCAATGGTCCCACATTTAAAATTTTTTTGATTGCGAATACTTTAGTTTCCGAGACCATTGTTACAAGCGCTGTTGATGAACTTTTAGACGAAGATCTTTCTTTTCCAAACTTTCTTTTTCCTGTTGCGGATCCTGATGCAGTGAAATCGCTATTTACTCCCAATCCAAATATTTTACCGCTTAGTGTCGCTTTTACAGAAGCGGACATCGTTGTGCTTACTTCAACTTCGTCCATAAGTTTTAATGATGCTGTCACAGATTTGGAAAATGTGATAGAAGATGATTCAGTTCTGCTTATTGTTTGGGATAACTCGCTGGTTTGTGTAGTGCCAGAATCACAATTCTTAATTGTTTGTGTGTGAATCAGATCCACAAATTCCACATTATTTTCAAGTTCAGCTAGAGAAGTGGGTATTATTGTTATGTTAAAAATCACAGCCTCGAAATAATGAGTTTCCTTGACAAAGTCTAGTAAGGGCCTAAAAGTCCATAAAATATTCGACCATCTTTGATTACAAGAAAACTTGTTAGGAATCAATCCACAAGGATTAGGCTCATGTCTTTTTCTGGTTATATCTCTGAATGTCATAGCGGGGAAAAAATCAGGGAATTGTGTATACGGTGGAGAATCGTCAATACAAACGGACTCGTAGTAACCGAAAACTACTTTGTTTGACGATTTGTCAAAACAAGAATTTCCAAAAAAGTAAATTATCGGCCAATGTTCATTAAAACGGTACACGGACGGTGTAATGGACGTCCCCGAGTACGCATCTAACCATAGTGGTCTTTTCAATGGGACCTGGAAAAGAAAACAAACATTCAAATAAATGAATGCAAGCAACTGGTGCTAAGCTTTTGTAAGGAATTAAATAACCAACATAAGAAAGGTGTACACTACCCACTTTTGAAAGCTTTTTAGGCTTCTGCAATTTTTGTATTAAAATTTAGGAGTACAAAATAAATATTCAGTAGAATGCAAATTGCATTTTTTTATAAAAAACATACCCGGTAGCTAAATATCTTGCTGAAACAGCTTAGTGAATGGAATTATTATGACTAACCTCTTCTTAACCTTATTCGTAATATTTTGTAAAGGTGGTGGGGGCGTTTTCCCCACACCACTTTGATTTCGCAGTTTCGAGTCTTATTTAAAAAAATGTAAACTATATATTTTCTGCTTCTTTATTTTGGTGAGAAACTTCAAAAATTGGTTTTAAGATTTTTGACCCGGTGCGGTCGGTTATTTGTGACGCACAGGGTCTTAAAGTTTCAAAGTTGATGATTATTCGTTATTATTGTATACCTTTAACAAAACTCCAAGATTAACTTTTCATGTTTTTTACACGTGGCAGTGGCTTGACCCGCATGGGTATCAATACTTTGTCCGAAGGTTACGATAATCAATTGGGTTCTTTTTCCTGATCTGTTTTGTTAACCTACCAAATTTGGTGAACCTATTTAACCCGTATTTGAGTTATCAAGCAACCTGACAGACAAACACACAACCTCTGTGGTACTATAAGCCTAAGACAAGCTGAAACCCGCGTTAGAGTATTTTGTGGAATTTTGCTTTCAAATGACAAACTTTTTATACTAGGAATAATTTTCCTCACCGAAGAAGTTAATTCTTCAGCTTTTCTTTCGTAAAGTGCCTCTATTGTATCAAAAAATTAAGTGCAAATTTGTAACTGATTGAATTGACCTTGCATTCTACTAGATGAAAGTTTGGAATATAAATGCATGAATGATAGATTCTAAGTTTCTTACCGTCGTTTCATAAAATGTTATGCAGTCAAAAACGTTAGCGTTAGGAAAATATAACCCGCTTGCATTTGCATGATAATTATATCCTTTAAAATCCGTGATAATGTAGCAAGTGTTTGTATACAGCAAAGTGGGGTATTCACGATTGAAGCTTTGAATCGGCTCCTTGTATTCATCGTCGAATTTCCGGCCAACTAAAGACTTCCCTAAGTTCAGTGAGAAATTAGCATAATCCTTCAACTGTGAGTTATGCACTTCAGAATAGGAAGTATGAATTAAAATCCTTACTTTTCTTCTGCACATCAAGTTTATCGTTCGTTTTCAATTTTTCGGGTTGGGTGTCGATTACAAAATCCTTGTGCGGGGCGCTATAAGCCACAATTAATAGGAAAATTAGTTTTAAATGTTGACAGCTATTTTAACATTCAATTTAACCAGTATGATGTAATCGAAGTTTTTATTCTTTGATCTAAATAAATATTTAGTTGAAGTATACCTTTTGGGCTAAAGGTTGCACCAAAAACTCAACTTTAACAAAAAAAATTGTATGTAGAAGTTGCCTTTGTCTTTGGACTCTGAAAAAGTTCTCAAATGGAGGTGGCTCCCAGAGAAAGTCATCTATGGGGCAACCTTTTTCTAGAACTTTGAGGATTAATTTTGGGGGCAAATGGACTCAAAAAGTGGCAACAAATTACTCACTCTTGGTGGCAACGCTTTCTTCGACTTCAAGAAATTCTGCTCGAGGGCAAGAATGGGTTGCCCCAAAAGGTTGTTCCGACCATTATTTGTTAAAATCCAAGAAAGGATTGCCCCCGAAGACTATTTGTCAAAATCCTAGATAGGGTCAACCCCAATAGTGAGTAAACTCTCCGCCCCTTTTTGAGTAAAGTTGCTCCCAAAAAGTTGCCACCAAGAGCGGGTAGAATGTAGATTTTAAAGTGAGTTGACCCCGCCCCTTTGTGGGTTGGAGTTTCTCCTTTGGGGGAAGAGGTTGCCCCAACAACTCTGACATTTTTTTTCACAGAGGTTGCCCCATTTGGGACTCTGACATTTTTTTTGAAAAGGAGGTTGCCCCCAGAGAAAGTCATTTATGGGGCAACCTTTCTCCAGAACTTTCAGGATTAGTTTTGGGGGCAACCCTACTCAAAAAGGGGCGGAGAGTTTACTAACTCTTGGGGCAACCTTTTGTTGGACTTTGACAAATTCTGCTCGGGGGCAACCTTTTTCTAAATCTACTCACAAAGGGGCGGAGTCAACTCACTTTGAGATCAAGATTCTACTCACTCTTTCTTGGGGGCAACCTTTTGGGGCAACCTTTTCTTGGACTTTGACACATTCTGTTCGGTGACAACCTTTTTCTAAATCTACTCAAAAAGGGGCGGAGTCAACTTACTTTGAGATCTAGGTTCTACTCACTCTTGGGGGCATCCTTTTGGGGCAACCTTTGGGGGTAACCAATATTTGGGGGCAACCCTACTTTGGGGCAACCTTTGAGGGCAACCAATATATGGGGCAACCTTTGGGGGCAACCTTTGGGGGCAACCAATACCCTAACCTTCGGGGTAGTGTTGCGCCAAATATTGGTTGCCCTCAAAGGTTGCCCCAAAGTAGGGTTGCCCCCAAAAGTTGCCCCAAAGTACGGTTGCCCCCAAATATTGGTTGCCCCCAAAGGTTGCCCCGAAAGGTAGCCCCATATATTGGTCGCCCCCATAGGTTGCCCGAAAAGGTTGCCCCCAAGAGTGAGTAGAATCTTGATCTCAAAGTGAGTTGACTCCGCCCCTTTGTGAGTAGATTTAGA
>JAQFZX010003377.1:0-12683 GCA_034682405.1 Hydroisotoma schaefferi | reverse complement strand
CCCTGGGTGCTGTCTGGCAGTCCGCTCGGTGCTGGGTGCTGTCTGGTGGAGGCTAGGGTGCTGTCTTGCAGAAGCCCTATTTTATTGTCATTTATCCGCAGACACGCGTTAATCTCTTGAATTTCTCTACCGATGAATTTTTAATCTCGACCTCGAATGAAGTACTCGAAAACCTCGCCCATAGGCCGCCCTCGTTAATTATTCCGCACGCCTATATTTTACATGTTAAAAGGGGTATCTCTCCCATGTAAAACATGCTTCAATGCATCTTTATATATATATATATATATATATATGAGCCGCGGCATATGGGCGAGGATTTAGGGTATCTGGACTAATTATAAGAGTCCCTAGAACAAGTAGGCTTATCTCCAATTTTAAAATGACTTACAATTTACACGAAATATTTCGAAACTTCTACAAAAAAGAGGTTTTGTGTAAGGAAAGGTTAGGAAAAGGCTGATTTCTTAATCTCAACTTGTACAAGGAATCTGACGGGAATTGTGAGGGAAACGGTTAAAAAACTTGTAATAATATTTGCCTATTATTAAAAAATAATATATAAATCCAATGAAACGGTCACTTCGCTGCGTTTAAGAAAGAGTTATTCTTGCAGCGTTTGGTGGACGCAGCGTTTTGTGAACGCAGCGTTTTGTGAACGCAGCGTTTTGACGCTGATTGATGGCTCAACGGCCAAAGCGTGTGGTGGCCGAACTGAGCAAAGTCTGGGACCAGGTTGTACTCAAGGGGAAAGCCTTGAATCAAGAGGGTGAAACGCTTATCAAGAATGTAGGCAAGGCTGTGGTTATCGATGGGGAGAAACGAATACAAAACGCTTATCAGCTGAGTGAAAGGGCAAAGGTCAGGTTCCGAACTACTATGAGCAATTACGAAGACTTTATCGGGATCAGGGAGGTCAAAGCGGCTCATGAGCGGGTTCTAAATGTGAGTTATCTTATCGATAAGCCTTTTATTTAGGTTTTTAAAAAATTAATAGATGATGGATTTTGTGGTATTTTAGGCCGAGAATAAATTTGCAGAAAGTCAAGAGGATCGTCGAGAAGCGCAAAGGGAATTGGCTGAAATCCAAAAAGAATTGAATGCTCTTCGAGGAGATATCGAAAGAACTGGAAGGGGGGATCATCGATATTTAGAACTTATTAAAAGGGTATATATATCTTATACTCTAAATCCTCACCCATATCCCGCCGCTTATATCTATAAAAAACAATTTTTGTAAAGTATGTTTAACATAGGAGAGATATCCCTTTTAACATGTAAAGGATGGGAGGGGGTAATTCCTTGGGAGTTAAAATTTTAAATACGGCGTACCCTAAATCCTCCCCCGTATGACCTTTTGAATCAAGTTTAACATGGGAGATATATCTCTTTTAACATGTAAAGGATAGCACGTGGCTTAATTAACGAGGGCGGGATATGGGCGAGGATTTAGGGTATTTGCGAAAGCCAAATCTCTGTAAAAAGTCCATATCCATGTAATTTCTCTTTCGAAGATCTAGATCTAGATCCGAATTTTGTTAAACCTGTTGCAACTTTTGTTTTTTTTAATAACAGGAAATAGACATAGTTCGAGACGAGCGATCAGTCCGACTACAGTTCCAAGAATTGGAGAAAAGGGAGCGCGAGCTGTTCGCCGAGTTGTCCTCCGCCCTTCGAGCAAGTCATGAAAAAGAACGAGCTCAAAACGAAAAAACCAAATATTGGTCAATCCTTGGCTCAATAATTGGAGCCTTTCTAGGCATTTTTGCCACGACCGTTAATTCTCAAATGAAACACCAACAGACGAGAGAAATCCTATCCCAAACCTCTGACCAAGTTAACCACATAGAAAAGGCTGTACAGGGACTTGCAATCCTGCTTGGAGGACTCGTAGAAACTGAACGAGGAGACGCTAGCTCTCTGGCCCTTAAGGGAAAGTTATCCGAGGCTGTGGCTGAACTGAAGCAGCATGAAAGTCGCCTCGAAGGGAAGACTGAAGCTATCCTTAAAGCTACGGGACTTGTTCAAACCAAACTTAATAACCTCCTCGTACTAATCGCCAGACATGAAGATGTCGGACTTGATCCGGGCATTAAGGTTCCTCCTTCAAAGGACGCGGATAAATTACTAGAGGCTTATAAAGATTATTCAAATAGAGATAAGGACTTTTGGGTCACCACTGTCGGAGTTATAGTATTGGGATTTTTATGTTATCGATATTCTTAGTATTAGATCAACTTTTCAATTAGAAATAGCTAGTAAAATGGGTATAGCCTGTCTGTTTAAACTTTAATATAGCAAACTATTACGGAAAGATCGATTATCCATTAGTAAAATGCGGGATTCACAACCAAAAACCTTAAACGTGGGATTTATTTTATGCTTGTGCTGAACTTATACTTCCAGTACCTACACGTCAAGCCTTAGCCTAGTCCTAGTCGCCAAATTATTCTTTAATAGTAATAACAGAACAGTGTAATAATACTAAATAAGCGTAGAATCAGTTTAACTGTTTATGCAGGACATAAGTAGATTAAAAACAGACATATTTTAATAATATTTCGACTTTTTTATTTCAATCTGCTTGTTATTATCAGGGTCTAGATCAAAGGGGGTCCGCATACTGTTTTCCAACCTCAAAAACATCAATTTCCGGTCTAATTTTGTCATAAAGATGAGGAAAGGCTCCTTCGGCATGGTACTTTCCCCTTACTTTCTCGTACAAAGTTAAGTCAAACATTTCACGGAATTCTTTCTCATTCATGAAAATGTCAGCGTAGAGGAAAGGGTAGCCTCCCACATCTCGTGTGAACCTTAACAAAGTTAAACGTTATTCATCTTTTAAAGTCAACAGTTCAGAATAAAAAAAGACATTTCAAACTACCGTATTTCCCGAAATAATCCCCCACTACCTTTCCATGTTAAAAATATTAATATAATTTTCAACGTTTCCTTCAAAATACTAACTCCCCAGGGGCATTATTTCAGGAAATACAGTCCTCATACTTTTCCATTTTCCGCAACGCCTCCACGGCATCAAATCTCTGTTTATTTTTAACAGCTCTAGGAACACCATAAACTCCGAGATCATTAAACATTCCATAATTACTCCCAGGAACGATTTGATCAGCTCTTGGCTTTCTCAACTGCCCTCTAAACATTTACAAATAAAAATAGGATAATATTGCCTTAAGCAATTCTCAATATATTTTGTATTTTTCACGAGATTAAAAACCCCTTCCTCCTACCCATGGTCTCCATGATCATAAATCCTGCAGGGATAAATTAAAATGGGATAAGTATCAAAAAGTTGTTGAGAAATGTTAATCTGATCCTCAAGTTTGTTGATGGGCAGAACTATATCTTGAAACACTTGTTTTGTAAATGTCATAGCTCGAATCCCAGGAGTCGTTGTGAACTTCAGGAACGCTGGTTTAGGTGGAAGGAGCCATCCAAATACCAATCTGTAAAGTATCATCTCCCTCTCTAAGTCAGATAAATACATAAAGTACCAAAAAAATGGGTATAAATATTAAGAAACCTGAACAGGGGATGGTTTCCAAAAGGAATCATATCCTCAACAACCCAAAATATAGCCCTGTTGTGTCTCAATAGATAATCCCTCAGGGGAATGTACTCATCTCCAGGTCCAGTGCTCAAGTAGCTTTCAACATGTCGATGAAACCAAGACTTGTACCATTTTGATACTCGATTTATCTAAAAAAAAAACACATGAAAAAATACCTGTTTATAGTACCAAAAATACCCTTATTTCACGGTTAAAACTCCACCTTTCTCCACTCCGAGAAGTCAGTTATGGAAGGCTCATCCACAAAGTTCCCAACCATAATCACAGCCTCGTCCTTGGAGAACACTGTAGCTTCTACGTAATCGTCCAACTATAATTGATAAACCTGCCGTGTTATCTTGATCCTTATCATCCCTAATTCCAAACCTACCTTCCTATCCTTATCCAAAGCCCCGGAGATCTCCCTTATCTGATCACAGTAGTTTTTCTGACCCCTGACCGGAATATACTTCATGTGGATGAAAGGTTTGACAGGGATAATGTCTAGTTCAAGAGCAGTAAGGAACCCAAGGGATCCATGACTCCAAGGAAGGGCATAGTAGAGGTCAGAGAGGTCATTATCCCTTGTGGCCTTAACTAGGGAACCATCCCCAAGGATAACCTCGTAGGAAACTACAGCTTCTTGATAAAGTCCTACTTTATGGGAGTAAGTGGTCATCCCAACCCCCATGGCCAGACCCCCTAGGGTTGCATCCGCGATTTCTAAGGTCACGGCCAATGTGTATCCCTTTGGGATAAGGTATTTGGTTATCTCTCCAACTGTTACCATCGGCTCTACTCGAACTCTTAGGGCTTTCTCGTCCAATTCTAGGATATTGTACAGGGAAATCGGAACTTGGTGACATTCTTCCTATACAAATTGGGAAAAATGCTGTAAAAGGCTTCTAAAAATTCCGGATTTTTATCCTATTTTTATTTTGAACGTGCATACCTTTTTGAAAAATGTAACGGAGAGGCTTAACCAGTTGGGCCGTGAGGTACAGAGGAGTTTACGAGATGAAGGATCTAATCTATTCCATTTTGCTACCTACAAAATTACCAAAAGGCTTACCTTTCTTTTAACGTGTAAAACTACCAAATGGGCGTGTTATAAACGTGTAAAATTGTAAAAACTTGTAAATTATCTCCACCTGAGTTTGTATGTCTTGTACTCTCTTATCATGACCAATATCTGATGCTAAAAGTGACCTTTCCACCCAAATCTTGAGCCTTAAAACAAGGTCAAATAGAAAGCTGGCTGGAAGACAAAAGAAAAGGACGACTAGCCCTCGGTTATCTTCCAACCAGTGGATAACCCTCTTTTTCATATCTTTCGAAAATGACATTCTTCTACTTCCAATTTACAGGAATTAATTCTTTTTAAAAAACTCTGTCCAACCCAACCAACTCATATCCAAGTTTAATGAATCCGGACGGAATAAATGTCTAAATTAAACTGAATTGGACTAACCAAACCAGCAGTCCCAGTTTGACAGAGCATATATGATGAGGCCCAGTGACCCTGACCCTGAGCATCATTTGTCCCGTTGTTATCCAGTTAAAATACTGATAACCCTCTCAACAAGAGTATACTCATATTAATTATATTATTAGGCTGTATCATTTATTCCAGGTGGGATCTAATCTGTCTAATCTGAATTCTTCCACCTGGAACGAAGGTGCTCATGGAGGTTCAGTTCATTTATTCCTCTGTGGTTTATTGATTGAATTCTTATACCAAACAAGTCACATTTTTATGCATTTACAACATATGCTTTAGTGCATGAATATTAGCACATTATGGAACTGCAATCATAATCAAAGTCATAGTCATCATAACTTTCATAACCTCTTCTCTCTTCTTTCAATATCAACCTGGCTGGGTTTCATTCATGTAAAGTTGGTGTTTGGATAAATTGGCATCGGATGGTTTATACTTCTTTCTCGTCGTATTTCAATCAGTTAATGTTAATACTTGAACTAAACATTATTACAAAAAAGGGTAGAAATCACTTACATGGACGAATATTGTAAAAGGATTCATATCATCCGTCCCATAAATATAGCATGGACGACTGGCCGTTTTGTTTGTATCAACTTTTTAAATGGTTTTTGGATGAACGAGTTCAAAAGAAGAGTTAGAGAGATTTTGACCGAAATAAATAAAGGATTGGTCATGTTTGTATAATCATAATAAGTCATAATAGTGAGGCCGATAATAATAATTAATCCTCCTGAGATCCACTTAAAATACAAAACCGGTAGCCAACAATCTAACAAGTTGCATGAGTTTTGTGAGGTTTATTTAGTTTAAGAGGCTTATTTCCAAATACAGATTATTAAAAACAAAAGAGGATTCAATGGTGAATTATTCACCATTTATTTACAAATTATAACAGCAGAATTAAAGCTGTAGACACACCATAGGATAAGATCATTTTAAAACGGTTTAATCCCCTTCTCTGCAAATTACATTAACGTAGTAAATAAATAAATAAATAAATATTGTAATGTCCACCATTGGATTATTGGATATGAGAAATGATAAGAACGGTTCATAAAATTAATCCATTGTTTATTTATTGTATTCCCTTGTAATTTATTTTTATTAGCAATGGAATCATGAGTGCCTCTTCTGGAAAGTTTGTAACTTAACTTATTATAAAAAATAAACCTACAACTTCTGGCATTCCATCCACCTACAAATACTTTACTCTACCTTCAACTAATACTACTTTAATATCCTCGCTTATATTCCGCATCGTCTTGAGTGCGGCTCGCCTCGTCGTCCAGAAAGGGTCAAAGTTGTACCCCTTTGCGCGGAATATAAGCGAAAATATTGCTAAAGCACTGAATGGCATAAGCGTAATTAATCACATTCTTACGTCATCATTATTCCCCTAAACCCTCGCCCATATGCTGCCCTCGTTAACTATGCCGCACGCCTGATCTCTACCATGTTAAACCTGCTTCAAAATAAAAATTGTTCATATACAAGCCGCGGCATATGGTCGAGGATTTAGCTTACTTTGCTGCTTACGGTCTAGACTTTAAAGTTTCGAAACACGAGCAGACTAAACAGTCAGTATTGTCGAATAGCGTCCCGGAACACTTATTAACATTTTGGCCTTTTCCAGGGTCAAAAACATACGATTAAATGGGGTTTATTGGTTAATAGTAATTTAGGGGGGCTACTATTTGAAAGGGGACACTATTTGAGACAATACGGTACTTTCATGAAACCTTATGTGCGTACAACCCAAACTTTCAGTACACTTTAGTACCATTTTCATTAATTATGGCAGAGATGATATTTGGTGTCCAATATTTTTGTGGAGGAATTTAGTAAATGGATCCTGGGATGGAAATAAAGAGGAATCCCTGCATATCTAAAAAGAATTTATAATCCATTTCTCTTGCAGCCTTAAGCCCCTTGACGAAATAATAACCAAATAATCCTACTAAAGTCTCCTAAAGTGAGAATCGTAATAAAGATAAATTGTGATTAGTGCCATTGTCCCGATGACTACCCTCCACTGACTTCTATACATCTAATATCTACTACATCCATGCTTACTTTATATCGGGATTTAACTCAGAAAAACATTAATCTATGTTCAGGCCATTTAACTATAAAAAAAAATGTATATAAAAGGGGTTTTTTCATTCCGTCCACCAAAGCCAAGATGATAGTAAGTAATGCATGTGCAATGCGAAGATAGGAGATGAGAAAGGGTTCCTTCATTAAGAATTGTACAAGTTGGAAGTTGTACAAGTTAAATATATTTTAAAGGAAGGGATGAGCCACAGATGGATTCAACCTTTAATTCTCCATCAGCTTAAGCAATGACGATAGGGGGGAATAAACAGGGAATCCCGTCGGGTTTTAACGGATCCACATTAACGGGGTTGGGGGTTTAAGGGCTTAATACCCGGGGTTTGCCTTTCCCTGGTTAGCTTGAGCTTTACTTAGATAGATTGAAGGGTGTATAGGGTTTCAATAAGTAATCTCTCAGATATGAAGTGGAAATTAAATGGTTATCAACCTCTGAAAAATTAATTAAAAATTATTCATCTCTTATCCACTGAAATACGATGCAGGAGATGATTCAAACAGTAGTAGGTATACATTTTCTTAAATAGGTACTCCACTAAAACTAAAAATGACTTTTAAAACCCATTGGAAGTGGTACAACTGCTCTAAACTTCAAAACTGTTGAAGCAAAACCTCCGCAATTACAGTATTTCCCCCTAGTTATGCCCCCCCAAATAATTCCCCCCGGTATAATGCCCCACTATCTTTCCATGTTAAAATTAGGAATTTGCCCTATCATCTCCATGTTAATGAAATTTCTAATTTTCCCTTCTAAGTAATAATTCCCCAGGAGCATTATTTTCTGAAATACGGTACCTTAAGTAATGAAAAACAGTTGTTACGTTCAAAAACTTTAGGAAAGAATACCCCAAAAAGATTGATAACCGTTTTAGGCATAGTTCAAGCACCTAAATCATAGATCTACCGTATTTCCCGATTTAATTCCCCTTGGGAATTATTATTTCGAAGGAAAAATTAAAAATGGTATTAACATGGATAAGATAGGGAAAATTTAATTTTTTAACATGGAAAGGTACTGGGGGGGGGAATTATTTCGGGGGGGGGGGGAATTAAATCGGGAAATACGGTAGATCTTGTAAAACCCTTGATTACTTTTACTGAAGGTAGAACCCTTAACCCTACCTAAGTGGATTTCTTTCCTCTGATTAATACTTAATAACCTTATCCACTCTTCAAGAATAAAACTGATTAAAGACGAGATTAAAGAAGACCCCCTTTCACTTTACATTACTCCTGACCCCAAACGGACCCAAACTAATCAACATAAATCTAGCACCAATAGTCAACCTTTTATATAGTTTTGGATCGCCCTGTATAAATAAGATTTTAAATCAAAGTCGTCGTATCCAATCCTCCTCAAACCTATTGTCTCTTGACCATCATCATCATCTCCCTCTTAAACCCTTGTCATTCATCCCTTACTTCACTATTCCTTTTTACTTGTTGTGATAAACGTGAACAAAATGGAGCTAAAACCCATGCAATAATGCTCCTTCTATTTATTTGTAGGTCAGTAGCTGCTTCTTCTTCTTCAGTTCTTGTCCTAAGAATTAATATACAATAAATATTGGATCCCTGATGCTCTCTCCTAATTCAACTTAATATTCTTACTCTTACAACCTTTCTTACTTGGGAGTTTTAATAAAGGGTAAAACTGGTACTGCTTTGGTCAATTCTCCACACCAACTTCAGCTACGATATGATAAAAAACAATTCAGAATAAAAGTCAAACCTCTCTTAGCTCTTTTAGGATCAATTTCATATTAAAAATTAATAGAATATTGTAAGGAAATCATGCTAAAAATACAGCCACTACTACTACCAACCTAACCCATTTAAAGTTTATTCTGACTCTGATTCACTTTAAAATTATCCTAAAAACCCGAATACTTTCCCCCGTGCTTCTATTTCAGCTAAATACTTTAATTTGGTTTTTTTCTAGTTTTAAAAACGAGATGTTAACAAAGGTTTAGCAAACTTTAAACTTGTATCTTCTGATTTGTATTCATTTCCTCGATTCATTTCAACTTTTTAATTTGTAGTTAGGTTTTTTAGACCACTGCTACTGCTACACAGCTAATACAGCAAAATATACATCATTCCGTTTAATAAGTGGAGAGAGAGACAGGTTTCCCATGCATTTATTTCTACCTCTTCTTTGTAGTTTGTTTGTAGTTTTAAGGATTATGAGTAGGAAGGGGTTTGTAGGATCAGAAAAAATGTGAAGGGTAGGAGATTTAGTCAGGTAATATTTTATAAATTATTCTTTCATCAAGAGAAAGGCTACACGGAAAGTAGGGCTTTTTAAAATAGATATAATAGTAGATAGATTGCTGCTTTACTTTTAAACAATTGGATTTTGGATAGACATGAGGGAATTTACTAATTCGTCTCGTTTCCCAATCGACTGGGGCTTATCTCCCTCGAGTCAATAACGTCTGTTTTTTTTACAGAAGTTAGTCAAGTTCATTGTTATATTTATCTTATCTTTTACTCACAACAGCCACCATATAGCCAATAACTGCAGCTTTTACTAACTCTGACTTTACTACTACAGGAGTTTTATTACAAATCAACATTAAACTATCCCCCAGCTTCATTTCTCCTATATTCTCCTTCCATTTTTATATTTATTGTGGAAACATTAACCTTCAATTTATAATTATACAACTTAAACTTACTAATTTAACTACTGCTGATACTGCGCTACTATTTCTACTACTACTACTGCTACTACTGCTACTACTACTACTATTACTACTACTATTACTACTACACTACTACTACTACCACTACTACTATTAATTACTTCTACTACTACTACTATTACTACTGCTGCTACTGGTACTGTAAAGCCAAATGAAAAAATTTGCCTCAAAAGCAGTGTCTTTCCTGTCAAAAATATACATACCGTATTTCCGAAATTTACTCCCCCCGGAATAACCCTCCCCTACTTTTCATATAAAAAATCTAAATT
The DNA here is from genome assembly GCA_034682405.1 of Hydroisotoma schaefferi. Lineage (NCBI taxonomy): Eukaryota > Metazoa > Arthropoda > Collembola > Entomobryomorpha > Isotomidae > Hydroisotoma > Hydroisotoma schaefferi. The sequence continues at coordinate 2,522 of JAQFZX010003377.1, read as the reverse complement.
CCCCTATCTTGCCCATGTTAAAAGTGTTTTTAATTGTTCTTTTGAAGCCCTAGGGGCGTCATTTCCGGAAATACGCTAAAATTTCTCTGAACTTTCTATAATTTTGTGTTTAATTTGGGCCAAAAGTTGTAATTTATTACTCTACGAGTGTTTATAATATTCAATAAATAATAAATACATAAATCCGATTAATACCCCCCATTTTAATTACGATGATAATGCAATGAAATGCCCAGTAGTAGTGGTGGTTGATATTATTAATCTGATAAATCCCCCGTATACATAATATTGTGTGAGTTTAGTAGTAACCAACAATAAAGAGTATATAAATCCCTACTAAATACCTCTGATTATTATTACCCTGTGTTCTTTCTTCCTATCCTGTTGACTAAATGATAAACTCTCATCTTTCCATTTTAAAAAAACTATGGATAATAAACATAATAATCATCACAGAGGTTGCCACTATTCCATTAAATACCTTTTATCTATTAAAATCATCATCATCACGAAGCTACGTACGCGATCATCATTCTCACCTCACCTTTACAAACCTCTAACAACACTCTACCTTATTATTTACAATAAAGTATAAGGAAGGGAGAAACCTGAGGTTTGGCTTCAACAAAAGTCTCAGTTTGATAGAACGTTAGAGACTAGTAGTGTGTAAAGTTGATGTGAAGCATGGGCCAAGACGGACGTTGATACGGGGACGATGGTTAGTTGGAGTTTGGACGAGCTTCTGTGAAGAACCTCAATATAATTGTATTGTAATTACAACAATAGTAGTAGTAGTAGTAGTAGTAGTAGTCGAAGTAGTAGTAGAAGGGGTTATTAAGTAGGAAAGTTGTCATTGCGTGTGTCTCTCCAACAAGAAAGATAGACAAGAAGTTGGATAAAAAGTTAAACTATGCAGACTTTTCTGCAATAATGATAATTACTATTACTTGTCTGAGTTGTTTCAGTTCTTAGGAGAGATGAGCCAAGATCAAAGGTTCATATGGTTCATGCATTTTAAAATCTTGATATCATAATAAATGTGGAAGTTTTTGAGGGACACGGAGATAAGGTAGGAAATAGTGCGGAAAGCGGAATTAATTATAATTACGGACTAAGCTTTACCTTTTCGTGACAAGTTTGCATATAATTGGTGATACTAATATGGATTATTATAAACTAAGGAGGTAATTGTGATGATACTTAAGGGGACATACTTTATTGAAAGGTGTTAAGGGAGAAAGTGTAAAGTTGATTGGTGATAATACGGATGTGGAAATCTTATTATGGACTAGATCATAGATAGTGTGGTGTTGTTGTGTATCTGGGTGGGGATAAGAAATAGAGTTGAAGAGTTGATGAATAATAAAAGTAAAAGTGGATGAAAAAGGGAGTTAAATTGGTCTGTCTGTAAGTGGTTCATAATTCAAGTAAAGAAGTTAAGGAGGTTGAATAATAATAAGTATTCTTCCGAGACAAAATGTCGTGGATAGAGGATCCAGGGTTGGCTAGTTATAAGGGATTTAATATTACGGATTTGGGGATCGATCAGGCTTGGATAAATGTCACTTCCTTCGTGGCTGAACAAACAGCACTTTGGATATATGAACTATCAACTGATTGTCATAAGGTGGGATTTATTATTTACCTCCATCCAGGATTATTATCCATCACCCATTTTACCTAATTATATTACAACTGGTGGGAAGTTGGGCTATTTGGAGGGTTATAGACAAGTCATTTATTTTGAACAGTTCCGTTTCTTCTGGTCCAATTTTTTTATACCCAAAAACTACAAAGTAGATCTCTGGATAATCTCTGTCAGTTTGATTCCTTTGATAAAATGTGCTTTAGCGGACTCTCATATTTAGAACATTATTAGCTTGAATATTACAGACAGTATCTCTTTTAACATTATTGAGCTTCCATTTAGGCTGATTTTAAACCAGGAAATCCTAGAGGAAACTCATAACCTTGTGGTCCTAGGCTGGATAACATTGGCAGATGTTATCCATTATATATCAAGATTAAATTACACATCAAACACTCCAGAGTTAAGCTGCTCAAATTTCAGCCATTCCATATGGAATAAATGATAATTAGTGGTCGGGTTATGCAACTGGAGGAGTAGTAGTCTACCTACCCATCAATCCAGCCAGAACTGTCATTCCTAATAAAAGGTTATGGATTCAGGATATATGCAAAACAAACATGCATGATGAGGAGCCTTCGACCAGCATATCAAGAATGCTTTTATGACATTAAAGTCAGGCTTGACCTTTCCAGCTTATCTTAATTACTAATTGTTTTGCTTTAGAACAACTCTACATTTTTAACTTTAAAGGTAGTTAATTGTCCATTAGTTTTAAAAGTTATCTTTACGTAATATTTGGTTTGATAAGCAAAAGCAAACATGCACAACTGGTCATTAACCGCTAAACTCATTAAAACCAGGGTTTTCCCTGGGTAAAACCGACCGGGTTTTAAATGTGGGTTTTAATGGGTTTAAATGGTTTTCTGCACTA
>JAQFZX010003376.1:0-12686 GCA_034682405.1 Hydroisotoma schaefferi | reverse complement strand
GGCTTGGCGTATGTTTGGGGCTGTTTGAATCCACCTCCTTGGTTGAAACCTCCTTTAGCTGGGAAGTTGTTGTTATTGCTGTAGAGACCCGGTCCTCCCCCACCGATTGCTCCAGTTCCTCCCTCACCATATCCTCCACCTCCCACGGGTCTTAGTTGACCTCCCCCTTGGTTGAAACCTTTTCCTTGGTTGAAACCCTCTCCTTGGTTGAAACCCTTTCCTTGATTGAAACCCTCTCCTTGGTTGAAACCCTTTCCTTGGTTGAAACCTCCTCCTTGGTTGAAACCCCCACCTTGATTAAACCCTTCGGCTGACGCTGTAGCTGAGGAAGCACCTCCATAACCCCCTCCAAAACCACCTCCCCCATTGTTCAACAGTTCTCCACCTCCACCACCGTAGCTTGGAAGGTTTTCTATAATCTGTTTCTGGGGAAGTATGACTTGAGGTACGATTTCCTCACCCCCACCTCCACCATAGCCTCCTCGGGCAAATCCTAAAAAGTACAAAAATCTAGTTAAAATAGCAGCCTTTTATAGACACCCCAAAGTAATAAAAGAATCTTCAGAAACTTACGAGCAAAACTGCTGAGATCTTCGACATCCTCCTCCCCCGGAATAGCTAAATAAGCCTGGCCACTAACCAAACTCACAACGGCCAACAAAACTGCTAAATAGATCATGATGATTATCGTCCGAGTAAATAAAGTCTGATGCCCAACGTTTCCCTGCTCTTCTTATTTATATGAATAAAGTATTACGCAGATAACAATCCTTCCATCCAACATCGTCATTCATTTTATACCAAATTGCATCCATTGAGGTAGATCACATTCTTCGAAGTCTTCAGGTATGAAAATACATCTTCTCATCTCTAAATACAAAAACTCAGCCCAATGCCCAAGCCTTTTATTATTAACTGGAATAAATTGATGGACAAAGAAGATTGGGTTTTTTTACACCCTTCCTTCGGGCGACAGATTCAGAGAAACCTGAGGTTTTTTATCCATCCAAAATACAATCCAATCTCTATATTTATCTATTGACTTGAAGTACAGACTGCTGCTGCTGGCTGCGATGCTACCGAGAATGGGAATTAAACCTGTCTTTTAATGAATCCCAGGTTTTTTTCCCTTCCAATATTAAATATTGGAACACAAGACCTTGGAAGATCCAGCAGTTCTTCTCGCTAATACCTGACTCCGTCTTGGTACAAATAATCCTAAAGTGACATCATCTCCGTCTTATTCACTGGAATTGCATTGTATCATCATTTTGCAAATATAAAATCCAAATCCATAGCCCAAGTTCCTTTTCAAAGGGATAAAAAACAAGTCTAGTATAGTTTTTGACGTAGCTTTTCAATAAATTACATTTATTTTAAAGCCAATCCAGCTTGCATCATGCCATGTTGAAACCCCCAAACGAAAGGAACACTCTTGTAGATAGATACTTGAGTAATGTTTCGATTAAAAAGTAAAGACATGGTTTTATTAATAATAATAATAATAATAATTACGGAATAATAATAATAATAGGAGATGATAAAGAGGATTCTTACAAGAACTCAATTCTAATTTAATTAAGCTACCTCCTCCTCCTCCTCCTATTATGCAATCCAATGCAATACATACTCACTACTTTATACTTTATATTAAATAACTAAAACTATTAGAAATATTTGTTCAATATTACTAAAGTTAATCAGAATTCATCCATAGATATATAGATAGTACAGCCTAGGTAAAGTTACTTATTGTGGAGAGCCTTAAAGCTAATTAAATCTCAGGGAAACAAAAAGTATAAACAACGGACACAAAACCCTCAACTACTTTGCTTTCAGTGAACATTTTAAAAGATAGGAAACAGCCAGCGATTTAAATAACCTCTCTTTCCAAAAAAAAGACCACACCCATCCAGACACACAGACAGGCGTCGGGGAAGGCAATAGGAATCCATTTATGCATTGATCTTTTACTACTAAATAATAAAAGAGTTTAACTAAAAAAACGTAGGTAATTTTGTTTCCAACTTTTAAAAACTCAATAATATACTCCTTCCTGCTTGGAATGGCTCACAAACTTGACACTGATTGTGTATTTTTTTTAAATAGACAATAAATAAAGTAGTTATTCCCTCCACTAACGTAAGAATTAACAGTAAGAAATAAAAGACTCAAAGTCATGTCAAAGGTTAAGTGGATAAATCTTATCCTTAATCATGGATCAGTTCATCCATAATTCAGAAACTACCTACATTTAATTATAACATGGAAGAATCTAACCAACTAGGTAAATCAATAGGTATAAATAATTAACTGGTAATTAAAGTTAATCCAAAGTCTTATCCATCCTTGTCCTCAGGAAACAGTTGAAGTTTACATAAACAAAACTCCTCAGCCACACCCACCTCATCTCCTCACCCCCTAGCCAGTAACTAACTATACCTATTCTCCAATAATGTAGAGTAGTAGTAGCAGTAGCAGTAGTACTAAAATTAAAAGCAAGATTTTATCTTCAAAAGCTGCACAAACTGAAGCAAGTTTTTTTTTCTTCCATAAATTGCACAAGGAGTCAGTAAAGTTTATCAACAATTAGGTGAAAATCAATCCCGTATCATTTCAAAAGCGGAATCGGCCACAATATTTCATAGTTTTATCTCTAGACAGTCACTTATCCTTCCTTCCTATAGTTATTTTCAATAGGTTAGTGTTTTTTTTAAAGTTAGATAATTAATTACCGAAATTCAGAAAAAATGTTGCATCGTTATCAATCAATCTGCTCAAAAGCCTGCTAAAAACCTTCATCCAACCTTGTTTGTTTGTAATGTTCCGGAGAGAGACAGAAGAGAGAATAAAATGTCCAAGAAATTGTTTCAATCCTTCCCTGCCCTTCTTAAGGGAATGAATACTTGATCTTGTCAAAAGCCCGGACCCTCCTTCCCTTGGCCGCTTCCTCGAATTCCCTCAACCGATTCTTCAACTCGTTCTTCACATTGCAAATGTAGGGCGTCTCGACCCAAATATAATCCGCCACCTCTTGACCCGAGATTTGTCGCCCTGCAAACCGCTTCTTGATCCTATCAGCCAAATCATCTGCAATTGTAGACTTGCTCTTTCTAATAACGAGCACGTCGCTGGCCACCCCATTGGCCTCGAGACCCACAGGCTTGTATTCCACCCACTCGGAGAAATACATTTCATGGGGGCAGGGGATGTTCCGCCACATGGACTCTTTGAACCGCTGTATCCCGACCATCGTGTAGGTGATGAAGACGAACTGATAGACGATCTGATTTGACTCGCGACTCATCCCGAACTTCATAGTTATGGCTTGGTTCCCAGTCTCATCCTTCAGATTCCGGAGGTAGAGATTTATAAAGTGTTCTCTACGCTCGGCCGGCGTGTAGTTGTAACGGTCCACTTGGGTCAGGTAGTGCCAGTTGTCGCGACCCATAAGGATGTTTATGTTGTTGGCCTGGCCGGCTGTAGAAATGAAGGGGTGGGCCAGAGCGTCCATTATTGGGATGAACAGTTCCGTAGGTCGAGAGCCCGTGGTGTTCCGGTTCATAAGCTTCTTAACGTACATCATTGAGATCGCTGCAAAGCACAGTCACCATTTTATTATTACCAACCTAATCCAGAATTCTCAAGTTTATTCATCAACCGTAGAAATAATACCTCTGGTTCCAAAAACTTCCATGAATACCAACATAGGCATAGCCGTGAATAAAGGATTATCAAGAATGTTGTCCAAAACATCAGCCATTTCTCCGTAAATTACGGAAAATTCAACTATAATTCATAAATAAACAAATCCATTAATTCAACTTATTAAATATCATGAACATCTTTGAACAATAGCCCCCCTAACCCGTATTTTCTGCCTAAATTCCCCTCAGGGATTAATTTTTAGCAGAAAACTAGAAAACCAAACGGTAGAATATGGCGAAATTAATCTGCCAAGTGCGGAAAGGTACGGGGGTTATTTTTTGAAGTAAGTGGACCCTTTAAGGGTCAACCTTTCAACTTTCCCCCTTCAAAAAGGTCAAGCACGTCCACTATTCGAATAAATACAGTAAAACCTTTATAAAAACTCGTCCAATATGTTTACGAAACCCACCTCTCTGTCGGGCACTGTCCTCCTTTGTGATCTCAAGTGTTTGCAAAGTCCTGGTCAGCTCGGCCGCCGACCGCTGATCCCTCTCGACAAAGATGAGATATATCTTTGACTTGAAACTGTAGAGGAATGACATGTCAGCAATGGAGTTGTAGGTCAAAACAGGGCAACCATGCTCATCAGGTCCGTGCTCAGGTCGGTAAATACCCGGTCCCGAAAAACCATCTATGAACACCAATCCGTCGTTGTACGTTTGACCCATTTGGGACAGCCAAGTTCTGAGGTAGCGCTCCAAAATTGCAGACTTTGCCTTCCCCCGACCTCGTTTCGTTTTCATTATAAACGTCCCGTCCATCTTCTACAAACAGAGGTCAACAAGGTCAAGATCGGGATTATTTATTTATTCAAACTACACTGAACTGACCTTTCAAAGGTCAAAGGTCATTCTAAATACGTTTATTTCTTTCTAAAACAAACAAACCTTACAACCCAACTACCCAACTCATTTATTATTTTTACTCCCCTTTCTTACCGCAAATATCTGAACAGTGGCCCACGGGATAGCATTAAATTCACCTTTTTAGGGTCACTTTTAACCCAGAATTAAGTACCCAGAATTTTGACATAACTAATTAGCATAAAAAGGGGTCTATTATTCCAAGGGGGCTACTATTCCAGCTCCAACGGTCCTTCAAACCCTCCCAATTTCCACCTTTGACCTCAGGGTCCCCTTCACCTCGCTCAAACCCCCCCTCCCCCCGAATTCCAAAATTCCCCTTAAAAAACCCCCAAAACCCCAAATAAAACCCCCTCTACTAAAACTCTACCCAAATTCCCCTAAAAACCCCCTTTTCATCCTAATTCCTCGCTAAATAACTTTTCCCACTAATTTTTACCCCCCCGGGTTAATCCCGCCTTCCTAAAAACCCGGATATCCAGACCCCTTTCTTCCTCCCACCCCCACAAAATACAGCCTCCCCCGTCCCCCGCACCCCACTAAAGGTCAAGAGGTCACCTACCCACTTAAACTGACCCTTTAACCCGGTCCTGGAGTAGTAAATCCAAAAGTTCAGCCTGCTCAGTGGGCCCGGAGCGGAAAAGGTGCTAGATCCGTGGTTATCTGCTATGTAGAGCTTATCCAAGGGTTATCCTTGACGTCCAAAGTCCCCCTTCCGACTTGTAATAGGGGGTGTGGTATTTGGGTGTGGATTTAGAGTTTTATTTAGTATTTTTTTGAAAAAGTAGAGTAATATTATTAAATTCGGCTTGGTGGGAATAGCATCAGTTGGACTGCCACCGTTTGGGATTTGAAATGACATAGCATCTATATGGAGGCCATTAGACCCAACAAAACATGGCCCAAAGTGAGACAGGCAGCCAGAAAAATTATATTATAATAAATTATAACAACAATAGGCACAGTACAGTCCGTTACGGGTTTTAGAATAAAAGGGGGTGTGCCACGGTTTTGAACTTATTTTATTAATATTTTAGGGCGTGTGGTTTGGTTTTGAATTTAGAAATATTTTAGGGGGTGTGGTTTGGTTTAGAAGAATGTATTTTATGAATATTTTAGGTGGTGTGGTTTGGTTTTCAATTTTGAATATTTTAGGGGAAGTGGTTTGGTTAAGAATTTATTTTATGAATATTTTAGGGGATGTGGTTTGGTTTTGAATTTATTTTATGAATATTTTAGGGGATGTGGTTTGGTTTAGAATGTATTTTATGAATATTTTAGGTGGTGTGGTTTGGTTTTAAATTATGAATATTTTAGGTGGTGTGGTTTGGTATGGTTTTAAATTATGAATATTTTAGGGGGTGTGGTTTGGTTAAGAATGTGTATGAATATTTCAAGGGGTGTGGTTTGGTTTTGAATTTATTTAATGGTTTTAAATTATGAATATTTCAAGGGGTGTGGTTTGGTTAAGAATGTATTGTATGAATATTTCAAGGGGTGTGGTTTGGTTTTGAATTTACTTAATGAATATTTTAGGGGGTGTGGTTTTGTTTAGAATTTATTTTTTATGAATATTTTAGGGGATGTGGTTTTGTTTAGAATTTATCTTATGAATATTTTAGGGGATGTTTGGTTTTGAATTTAGTTTATGAATATTTTAGGGGGTGTTTGTTGGTTTAGAATTTATTTACCCTAAATCCTTCCCCATATGCCGCAGTTTCTTTCTGAAAAAAATACATTTAGAAGCATTTTTAATAAGATGGACTCACGAGATAGCTCTTTTAAGGTAAAGAATTCAAACCCCGCCGGACTTGTTTTCCACTTTATGTATGGATTAAAGTATTTACTTAATTTAAAAAACCGTATAGTTAGCTGCAAGAAAACTAATAAATCCACAAATATTATAACATATATTTTCAGTTGTTTGTGAGAATTCGAGATACTTTGTATCAACCAAATATCTCCATCTTAAATTAACCCTTCCAAATGGTTAAGTGTTTATTCAAAGTCATCTCTGTTTAATTTTCATTTATAGACCTCTTAAAATCTGACTTTCTCCCATAATCCAAACGCAAATGAACCGTTTGTTTAGCATGATTTCTTGATTTCTGACCAAAACTTCCCAGCACTCAGATGCTCCCCGCCGCCCCCATATCCTTCTAAGTAAAGTCTCCTTTACGAACAATTTATTTGTTTCAAATCACAAGCGAAACTGTTCCAGTTTAGAAGCTATTCCTCCTTCCGGTCTTAAAAGAACTTGACGATGTTTGTTGGTCTGTTTAAAAATAGTACAACTCCGGTTTAAACGTTAACTCAATCCATTTTTTAATCAAGTTTGACTTACTTTCAAAGATGTTGGTCAACTTATCCAAAACCGTTTCTATTGTTTTTCCCGAGCCCACCTCTACTTTCGGCTTTCTGGCTACACTGCATATAGAAAGGTGTTTTAGTGTCCTCAGTTTGACCATGGCTTAGTTGATCATGCTTCCTTACAAATGGGACCTGTAATAATATAAAAAATTAGTAGAATAAATGTATTTATTTTTAGTATTCAAAATTGAGACCTAATCGCACCCTTTAAACGTTGTAAATAGTCGTCATTCTTTCAACCAATTCCTTGGAGTTGATCCTACTTTTAGAGCTAAACCTCAGCATATCCAAAATAATGTCCAACTCGTTGGGAAAGTCTTTCCAAATGGTCAAGCAGACTTTACTAACATCTTCATGATTCCAAATATTACTTCTGATTGCAATAAACACGCTCCTTTTCAGATCACTAACAGTCCCCAAAAAAAGATACAAGATTTCCAAGAATACAAGTCCTAAACTGAAAATATCAGTCTTGGAAGTGATTTCTTCCCTTCTGGACTCCATTTCAAGACTTCGATAGATTCGATAACCAGCCCAGGATGCCACACCCATTTCGGACTGACTATTCGGGTTTTCAAACAGACTAAAACCTCCAATCTTCCATACAACAATCTTATTCCCATCAAATACTTCTGCTTCACTTTGAAATACATTCTCTGGTCTTATGTCCCGATGGATTATTCTACTCTCATGCATATGCCTTATACCAGTTGCAAGGTGGACTAATAAATTAGGTATCTGATCCAATCGGAGTTTCCTATCGGAACTTAACCAAGGCTCCTTTAGAGTTGAAGGACACAGTTCCATTTTCAAATATAAAAAATCCTCTCCCACTGTCACAAAATTCGTAGAAGTTGCACTTTCTTCTGGTATATATTTGTCAACCTTATTGACATCCGTCCAAGTTTGAGCATGAGGACCTTCCAACCACCAGTCAAATAATTCAACCACATACGGACTCTTCTGCATTTCAGCAAGTAGTTTCGGTTCTCGTAAGAGTTTTTCAACTAAATCAGCGTCCTTCCCATCCCCAGCGCCTTTCCTATGACCGGCCGGATGACAACTTTCTTTACGGCAAACTCCTTTCTTTCCTCCAAATCCCATACTTTTCGAACCCATCCGAATAATAATAATCCTTCACATTCACCTTACCCAAAAAGCATGTTTTAATTGCAATATTTTCTTTAATTCAATAAAAGCATCAGAAACAGAATATTCGAATGAGATAGTACACCAGTCGTTTTACAATTTTTTAAGTTTTAGCATTTGCCAAGTTCATCCTCGAGTCAGTATTTAAACTTGAATCTGCAAAAGCTGAGTAATTTAACCTGACAATCTTATGACGAGTCGTCCATTTCCAAACTCCCGACGAAGGATACCTGAAAGTTGGGATTTAATATTTAGATCTATGGACAGAATAAGTTGAACCTGCAAAACAAATATTATTGCACCGGCACAACCACACCGTTTTACTTAGAATAGAACCCTACCTGCAAGATTTCTGAACCTATTTTCGTCCAATATTTCTGCCAATTCTTCTATAAATCTTTCAGTCCCTCCACTAATCCACAGTTTCAAAATATCCGTAAAAATAGGCTGGAATGGTTCAGTCTGATTAATTCGTCTCTCAAAGTGACACTTGATCTGCTACTGGAATGTTCAGGGAATCACAGAATGACCTCCAGTTGTTCAGAAGAACTGGGTCTTGTATAAGAATCCTCACAATATCACCCACCTTCACCTCAGCTATATACCAGAATACACGATAAATTAAAAGATAATCAGAAATGATGAATTAATTACGGTTATTCTTCCATTCCTTACCCATCTTGTGAAAGGGAATTAAAAAGAGACTTCTCTAGATATTTTAAAGCCTGTTGCGATGCATGGAGAGAGTGAAGAGATCTACGTCCGTAAACTGAACATCCAAACCGATGATTTATTTCATGAATGTCTGGTTGGAGTTTCGAGTGCTGGATAAGATAAAGATAAAGATAAGCACAGGCTTTTTGCATCATGATATTTTATCCCCGTCATTTATAAAGTGGGGTAAAAAAGTAGCCACAGTTCTGTAGTTTATAAAATAAATATGCAAACAATGGATGATTTATTGAGGCTTTTATACTTAATAATTTAGTGATTATCAAATAAACCCAACCCACCCAACCAGGCAAACCCTATTCCATTATTCATCCCTTTTAACCATTATTTTTTCCTATGGAGTATCATTTTTACGAATTAAAGTTCATTCTCCTCCTACAGCTACAGTCTTTCACTTATCAGTAGACCAAATAAATAAACAAATAAGCATGATCTGCCGTTGTGCAGTTTTGTACAAATAAAAGTCAATAATGTGGAAGATTAAAGGAAGGACGATAAGAGAATATGAATATTAATGAATATTAATGAAATGAATAAATATTGCTAAAAAAGCAAATCGTATCCAGCTCAACATATTTTACACCCAATGTTAAATAAATGTCTAACAAAATCACAGCAAGATTGTATGAGTTGTTGAGCTACCCTAAATCCCACCCGTATACCGCGGCTTATGTGTATAAGAAAAAATATATTTTGAAGCATGTTTAACAAGGGTAGGCGAGGCGTGCGGCATAATTAAGGAGGACGGCATATTATGAGCGATGATTTAGGGTATTTGCTTGCTTTTTTAAGGTAAAAAAGTATTATTAAAAGATTAAAACAAACCTCGACCTTCATCATCAGGTTAGACCCAAGTGCATGAATAATACCTTCATCCTTACCTTCCTTTAAGGGTTCTGTCCCTATAATCCATTCTTTCAATACTTTGTCCTAAAAAGCATAAGTATTTACCTCTTAAAGGGCCCAGACTCCCTTGATTATTAAATCCCCTTTTAGAGTGTCTAATTTTAGAAGGAAAGCTGGTTTATAAACCTACAAAACTCAAACCTCTGAGTTGGAATATTTATATTTTATACAACAAAGCTCACTCCCTCATCATTTCCAGGTTAACTTCCCTAAGCATAGGTCTCATCCTAACATCCAGACGGAGTTATTAAATCTCATACCAACTCAACTCAGAATGGGCGACAACCGAACCCCTTCAGCCGAAATCGGTGTAAATGTTCGAGCAAGTTATGCTCAACTGGAAACAACTCATGTAAACCATTTCAAAGGGATTCTTGGAGCGTCCGGGGTCATCCAAGAACCCGATAACCTCAAAGGATACAATGCAGATTGGACCAAGTCTCTCCAAGGTTACTTTCCCCCTTATCTTATCTTCGATAAGCCCCATGTCAGTTTTACAACCGATGAATTTTCCATGAATGCAGGAAATAGCAAGCTGGTTCTGAAGCCAGAGAGAACGGAGCAGTTGAGTAGGATATTGGAGTTTTGTAATGAAGTTAACCTGGCAGTGTGTCCCCAAGGGGGAAACACCGGGGTCACTGGGGGAAGTATCCCCATATTTGATGAAATCATCCTATCCACTTCTTCACTTAATCGTATCATCAGTTTCAACAAAATATCAGGTAAAACACCCCCAAAAACCTCAACTTGAGAGAGGGAGCCCTTGGCCTAATCCTCGAATACGTTTTAGGAGTTCTAGAATGCGAGGCAGGCTGCACTTTACAACAGCTAAACGACCATTTGGAGACTTTTGGTTTTGAAATGCCGTTAGATTTGGGTTCAAAATCTCATTGCCAGATTGGAGGAAACCTCAGCACAAATGCTGGAGGACTTAGGGTCATAAAGTTCGGGAACTTGCATGGAAATGTCCTAGGCCTTGAAGCCGTTAGCCCTCATTTATTTACTGCACAACTTCAACAACTAACGAGACCACTTATGACCAATTATCTAATAATTAATGGGGTTTTAATCAACAGATATTAGCAGATGGAAGGGTTCTAGATTGCATGAGCATCATGAAAAAGGACAACGCAGGTTACGACTTGAAACAACTATTCATCGGATCAGAAGGGACGCTCGGGATCATATCTAAAGTTGCTATTCAATGCAGAATCAAGTCCCGAAGCATCCATGTGGCCATTCTTGGTAGAAATCTTCTACTTACCATTTATAATCCTACACTTTAACCTCTGACCTTCCACCTTTTCAAATTAGGTATCGAAAGCTACCAGAAAGTGCTAGCCGTGTTCCAAAAGGCGAAGGAGGACCTGGGCGAGATCCTGTCAGCCGTTGAATACATGGATGCAGAAACTGTGGTCTGTGCCCGTGAGAATCTGGGGGTAAACTTCCCCTTGGGGGATGACCATCCTTATTACATCCTCCTGGAAACCGCTGGCTCCAACCTGACCCACGATAAACAAAAGGTCAACCTCTTTCTCCAACAAATACAAACTACTAAACTAATCCAGGAGGGGATTCTATCTTCGGATTCAACTCAAACCAAGGTTAGAAAATAACAATCTCACAGCCTCTCAAGCTCTCTAGGCTTTTGTTGTTCCTCATTTGCATACTAGTTATTAGCAGTTTCGTATTGTGAATAACCTACTCTTCACCATTTATTTTATCTAAAAAAATATCCCTAATTCTGCAGGAAATCTGGACGGTTCGTGAGCGTCTTGCCGAAGCGTTCTCCAAAGACGGATTCATGCACGTTTTTGATTTTTCTCTCCCAATCGAATATTTTGAAGAGTTGGTCACAGAAACGAGGAAATTAGCCACCAAAGATGTAAAAAGGGTCGCTGGATTCGGTCATTTAGGTAATAAATAAATCCCATTTATCCTTCTCAACATCCTCATAACAATTCCTATAACATTTCTCTATTAAGGGGACGGAAATATCCACCTCCATGTAACCCTTGGGGAAAGGAATCCCTCCCTGGCACAAAAGTTGGAACCATTCCTATATTCGTGGGTCAAAACCCGCAAGGGCTGCATCACGGCTGAACACGGAGTCGGGTCAATTAAACGACAATCCCTCGGATACTCCAGGTCACCCCAGGTCATCCTAATTATGTCAACACTCAAGACATTATTTGACCCTAAAGCCATACTAAATCCTTATAAAGTTATTCCAACTAAATTTTAAACATAATCCTTGAAATTAGTAAAAGTTATTCAACTAGAAAAACATAGTTATTCATTTTACTCATCACATTCTCTATTCAATTCTCAGCCTACTAGGCGCAAACACAGGGGGTGCATATAGCATTACAGGATAAGAAGGGGTGTGGCTAAGCGGGGCCTCCTTAACATGTAAAGGATAGGGCCTTCCGGGAGATCCAGAGCAAAGGTGCAACCACGAGAAGGGGAACCAGGGGGTGCGAATAGCATTACAGGATAAGAAGGGGTGTGGCTGTGCGGGGCTATAAGCTTAATAAATAACCACTACAGCGTATCAGAGGTTCAAGTTTTTATTGTGACCTTTTTCTTAAACATAGAATTACTCAGGTCAGCATTATATGACCCGAATTTAGTTTACATTTCCAAAAGTGACTACTTAAAGGTCAACTTTAAAGGTCAAATGGGATTTGATAATTAAATTAAAGGGAGGCTCCTATTAGGCTACAAGTAGAGGGAGACCACCACCACTACTGAGGATAATAACGGTGGTATTCCTGTCAATAGTTATAATGCATTTGGTTGGGCTTGTGGACCCGCAAAAAAACTGGTCTCCTCATCTCGTTCGTTTCGTAGTTCATTTCATGCTGATAATTGCAAGTGAGAATGAATGAATAACAGGAATAAGTAGGAAATACCCTCGAGGGGATTACACGGAAGGTGCTAAAAAGTTACGGATTA
>JAQFZX010003375.1:0-12690 GCA_034682405.1 Hydroisotoma schaefferi | reverse complement strand
TCTTCAATTAGCTCCTTAAGACTATTAGCCTTAATAGGGGCCGGTGGGACAGTCAACTCAGACGTGACGATAGATTCATATATTGCAATTAAAAATATTCCACATAATGACAAGAGAATGGGCAGAAAACTTCCCAGATTATCCGCACTTTGTCTCAAAATTATCCTCAGGAAGGTTTCCAATGCATTAAATAGTCGCTGATTGCTCTTTATCATTGTTACTCCAATGCATAAGACCACGGAGATTAGTATCAGATTCCAAGTTATGAAATCGAATGGGGATATCCAATAAGAATAGGATGACCATGAAAAGCGTTGCTTATTTTCGCAATAGAGATAAAGGTAGTCCTCCGTGTCCCGAATAAACGGCGATGAAGAATAGGTCGCCCTTCGATACCTCTGGAGGTAGTGGTCTAGCGTTATAAAAGTGAAGAAAGGGGAGTCCCGTGGGTCTCCCACGTTCCTATATAAGGAATTATGATTTAGATATGGACCTGTAACAAATACAGTTGAAAAGTTCATCACTTCCCTAGCAGTCTTGGTAAATCTAAAAGATGGACGGCAAGGGTAACGGATCCTCTTGGGACAGTATGCATCCATCCGATTATAATACTGTTGGCCGACGGGATTTCCGTTGAAATTGTCCACAAGTTTCCACCAAAATGAGGTTAGTTGGTCTCCATAATTAGGGAAAATGTTAGGAGGTATTGATAGTGAAATGATTCTGCTGGGTAAGCAGAAGGGGCAGTAGAGATATCGATCCTGGGATACTTCTGCAGAATTCGTTGACAGAACGGGTACCAAGGGGTTCTGGTCCTGTTGAATTCGACTGAAAATGAAATGGATTTGAGCGTTGTAAATCTGTAAATCCAGCTTTTTAGCTAGATCGTTTATCTTCGGGAAATATTCTCCCGGAAATAGTAACAAAAAAGTGCTACTCCGTTGGAAACCGGCGGAGTTGTGCAGCATATTGTGCAGTTGATTTCCATACGGAAATATTTCAAAGGGAATTATGTAGAGTTGTAATAGTTTTGGACCGAGTTTGTTGTAATAATATAGGGATGGTTTGGTTCATGGTGCAATAGTTGAGCGATGTCCTGACTCCCGACCAACGTCCTTATGTTGGTTGCATGCAAATCTGATGGACTGAATTGCATAATTTCTGACCAATCTGTGGGATCCTGAAGATTATAACTGAGGATGTGCAGCTCAATGTTGTGGGATGAATCTTTATCGAGCACAACGTTGTATTTGTTGTTAAGAGCCTCCGATATGTTAGGAAAGAGCAGGAATAAAATAACCAAGGTTAAGTTTACGAAAAGCTGAATGAATGCCATGTAATATTTTATGTACTTCAAAGATGAAATAAAATTGGACTGGTTTTTTAAACCACTTGTCAAATCACTGGTTAGCAAAACTGTGCATAACTCTGAACTATAACCTCTGTAGGTTCAATTATTAATTCAACTAAACCAAATATTGACACCGGAATAATTTGTGTTCTAAACTGTAAGGTGATGGATAAGGTTAAGCTTGCGATTTTTAGGAGCTGAGGCAGGATGAACTTGCGAATACAGGTAGAGACAAACCAACAAGTAAGGGTTGTTAAAAGGTATTTTAATAGTAGAGACAGAATGAGACGTTTTATAAAAATGGAGAGAACCTGCAGATTAGAACTAGATCGAAGTTGACAAATAGAAGTGGAAGCAAGTTGCGGAGTTCAGTTCAGTTCAATGATTTATTGGACAATGATATAAATAATAATATGTAATGCAGTCATATTTATCTCAATAGCAGGTCACGTAAGTTGTAATAAAGGTTTGCTATTCTATTCTACACTAGTTTTTCTTAAAAAATATTCAGTTAAACAGGGAAACATTTCATACAACAAACATATGAATTGTTGTGAATTTCTATGAGTTGTTGCTGCATTTATAACGTAGTAATAGTAATAATAGTAGAGTTCGTTAGTTTGCTCTCTGGGACATAAGTATTAAGGCATATTAAGTTAATGAGTAGCCTTGAACTTCCTTTAGGACGATGCATAAATGGAAGTAAAAACTGCATTAAGCCTGAGAATTATCAAATGTCTTTAGAATAATAGATAAAGCTCAAGTAAATTTCACATACAATGTAAAACTTCAGTCACATCGACACCTACAAGGCATTACGAATTCTAAGGGATAGGGATGTGGTTAAATATGTGCATTGAACCCCCGTTTCAACAACAACAGCTCAAAACAGTATTTTAAATTCTAAGGGTTTTTATTGTTCGGAAACAAACGTTTGGTAGCAAAAAACAATGCGGTTTAAGGATTGGCGTGATATTATTTGGACCGAATAATATAAAAAAGTTTATTCACAGCAGAATTTTAATGGTGTGTTTAGACACATTGGCAGTGAACTCTATAATTTGCAACTATTCAAACTACGGTCAATATTAGATAGTTTTAGAAAAGCCGGATACTAAGAATTGAAATTAAATGGGATACTAAAACTTTGAAATATGTGATGGTCCTACGGAGTACCGTACAGGCAGGCAATGCACGGTTGTTCAAAAAATGTAGATACTTTCTAAATGAACCAGTTTTTAATTGTATCTTTTGTTTAATATTCGATAAGCTCAACTCCTTATAACTTTATCAGTTATCATATGCTTGTAATCCTTAACCATGATTATTTCCATGTAGTATGAAGGTGACCGAGCCTTTTTGTAAATGGTTAGACAAAGTAAAGATGCTGAGCAAACTTTTACTTTATTAGTTTTTCGCATTTTACATTTCTTAAAAGACCTCTTGTCTACTCTCGGATGGAAGCACGACAGATCTTTTTATCCCGATCGATTTACCATATATTTTGGATTATACCCCGGTTTCTATTCAATGCTAAAGATTTTTAGGTATTAGTTTTTGCATGCGATTTAATCCACAGAAGATTCGAGTTTAGGAAGCAACTTTAGAGCAGAAACTTTTCCAGCCCCTTTCCATTTTAAAAACTCTCGTGGAAAAAGGTTGCAAATGCTACTTAAATTTAATTACCGTACATTTATCTCAAATAGGAGCTTCTTTAAAATTCTGGGCGTTTATTAGGGTCTTATTGAACAATTAAATACGCCTTGTATGGAGTTAGCGAAATGTGCCCGTATTCCAGACGATACGGGATATTTTGATATTTAGACTAAACTTGGATCAATGACGAATCCACGAAGGAGCTTCATGAAAACTAAGTTTAAGTTTTCGGAAATCTGAAGAAGCGCCATGTATTTTCTTGCTAAATAAAGCTCGGATGTCGATAACGTCGGATGTTATTTTTAAAGATGTACACTTGTCAAATCAATAGCGAACCAAAGACAACGCACGTACAACTTGAAACATTCGGTTCAATTGGCATTAAAACGCAATTATATAAACCATGAAATGAATACATTAGAATATATATGCAATTCACAAACATCCCTTTGTTCATTTGTAATGGTATTGTAGGAAACTCAATAACAGTCCAAGACAATACAATTGAAAGCTGTAACAAAAGGCAGGGTAACGATTTGCGTGATATTATCTGGATACAGTAATATAATATCATTATTTACGCCATGATTTAAATATTGGATATAATCACAAAACTCTAATTGATCAACTATTCAAACTATAGTGAATACCACTTACCCTAGCTTTAAGAAAGGTTCAGGACCCAAAGTTTCCTTTGCGGATATTCATAAAGAGTTCATCTAACACACTTTTCTAAGACTTAGAATTGCTGATGGTCGCTCATCGCCGTTTACATGCAGGCATTAGCTATTCGAAAAAAAATTTGTATATTGGTTTATTGGTAAAATACATAAGTTCTGGATTTTCTACCAGGTGCTTGATAGTCTTTAGTTTAACAATTTACAAGCTGAACATCACTAATGCTCATATACCTACCGCTTACTCCTAAACAATGATTACTTCATATTTAAAAACTGTACAAGCCTTTTATGGAGTTTTTTAACAGTATTTCTTCCATGTGCATTCGTTTCTTGTTTGCGATTCAAGTCCACTAAAGATCCGAGTTTAGGAAGCAACTAGAAATTAAACTTTTCTAGCCCCTTCACTACATTTTTAAGAACTTTGGGGAATAATTCTTCGTGAAATTAACTATTACCGTGTGTGTATTATTGTTTCGAGTATAAAATTCTAAGGGTTTTGACATCAAAGCTTAGTTAAGGGGCTCTATAAATTAATCAAAAGTTGAATGAGGTAATTAACTTTGTATTTGCAAGACTCGGAGGATAATCTGTGCACACTAAATGTCAAATATGTAACCTGAAATAATTGAGTAACAGGATGTAAGTAAAATTATTTTATTTGTCGTACAACTACAATATTACATGGAGTGTATAAATAATTAACCACCTTATCTTATTATTTTTTTTAAACTTCTGCACCCAAGTCAGTAGCCGTTTCTTTTCCACCTTAATTCATGTTTTACCGTAAACATAAGTGATAACCTTCATCCCACAAAACAAAAATCTTTTGTAGAAAAATTCTAAAGACAATCCAACAAAAGAAGTAAAGATTTCCGTTAAAAATATAAAAAAAACAACTGAACAATTTTCCCCTCAAGTTTTAACCCCTTAGTCCCCTACTCCTACCCATCTCCGTCTATGCTATTAGGTCCAATCCTCTTTAATCTTGCCCTTTGATTAATGAAATGAACCCACTGGGAATTTCCATTCTAAAATGAAATAAACCCCAATTCCCTAAGTACATGAAGCAACTTCATTAATCTATCAAATATTTGACCAGAAACATAAGTAACAAAAATTGAATATTGATATATGGAGTGCACAATATATCAAGTCAATTAATTAGTCATAGTCTTCTACATTTAATTAAACTACACTCAGGTCATACTATCCAATATATCTAATATAATTTGCATATGCTACGTAGTTAAGACGGCATTCTGTGGTGGCCCTTAGTTAAAGTTAATTACACAATCTTGTGTATAAGCACCCCTTGTACCATGCGGACAAAAAATATTTGTAAAAATTCTCTAAAATCAATCCCAACGAAGAACAGAAAATCCCAATCCAAAATATATAAAATAATTGAACAATTTTCCCCTCAAGTTTTAACCCAACTTCCCCATTATCTCCTTCAATCCCATCCAATCCAGTTCTCTTCAATCTTGCCATTTGAGCTACATAATTATCCCACTTGTGATTCCCATCCCAGAATGAAATAAACCCCATTTCTCTTAGTAAATGAAGTAACTTTATAAATCTATCAAATCCATGACCAGAAATATAAGTAACGAAAATTCTTTGGAAAAAGATATCTCTCGAAGCATGGCAAAACCTTCCTTGAGACCGTAAAGTGTATCCTGCCACCTCCCATTCCCTATTGCTTTTAGCGATGTCTGTAGCTACCTTGTTGTTTTTATTCGCAAATGTTTCCATCTTACCTACCACTGGGTCATACCCCTGGAAACTAGTGTAGAATAGATCGCTTATGTTATTTCTCTCAAAGCCAGACCTAAATTCATAAAGGTCGTATCGATAAATTTCTTTGACATCTCTCACAGGAAAGAACATTTTGTATCTCCAGTCTACGATAAGTTCCTTAAGGTTTTTAGCCAGAATTGGTGACGGGGGAACGGTTAACTCGGATGTGACGATAGATTCATATGTGGAAATTAAAAATATTCCACATAATGACAACAAAACGGGCAGAAAAGCCAGATTATCCGTGCTTTGTCTCAAAATTATCCTCAGGAACGTTTCCAATGCATCAAATACTCGCTGATTGCTCTTAATCATTGTTACTCCAATGCATAAGACCACCGAAAGTATTAAAAGACTCCAAGTGATTAAATCAAAAGGGGATATCCAATAAGAATAGGATGACATTGATAAGCGTTGCTCATTTTCGCAATATAAATAAAGATAGTCCTCCGTGTTTCGAATAAACGGCGATGAGGAGTAGGTTGCCCTTCGATACATCTTTCGGTAGGATTCTTCCATTATGTATGTAAAGAGAGGGGGGTCCTGTCCTCCTTTTCTGTCGCGGTATAAGGAATCATGATTTAGATGTTGACCGGTGACGAATTCAATAGAAAAGTTCATTCTTTCGCTAGCGGTCTCAACAAACCTCAGCGATGGATCGCAAGCATTGCGGATCGTTGTGGGACATTTTTTCCCAATCCCGTTCGAATGTTGTTGACCAACCGGATTTCCATTGAACTTTTCCACAAGTTTCCACCAATATGAGGTTAGCAGGTCTCCGTAATAAGGATAAATGTTTGGGAGACTTGATAACGAAATTATCCTCCTGAAAGAAAAGCAGAATGGACAGTAGAGACATCGATTCTGGGATACTTCTGTTGATTTCGATGACAGAATAGATAGTAAGTGATTATGATCCTGTTGTATTCGAGTGTTGGAGAAAATGAAATGGATCTGAGCGTTGTAAATCTGTAGCTCGGGCTTCATTGTGGCTATGTAATTTATGGATGGGAAATATTCTGCTGGAAATAGAAACAGAAAAATGCTACTCTGTTGGAAACCTGCATAGCTGTCTAGAATATTCCGCAGTTCATTTCCATTCCGAAGTCTTTCAAAGGGGATGATGTAGAGTTGTACAAGTTTTGGACCGAGCTTGTTGTAATAATTTTGGGGTCGTTCATGGTAGAATAGTTGAGCGATGTCCTGACTCCCGACCAAGCTCCAGACGTTTGTTGCATGTAAATCTGAGGGACTGAATTGAATCATTTCCATCCAAGCAGTGGGATTCTGAAGATTATAACTGAGGATGTGGAGCTGAAAGTTGTGGGATTCCTCTTGATCGAGGTCGACTTTATATCGGTTAAGAGCCTCCGATATGTTCGGAAGGAACAGGAATAAAATAACTAAACTAAAATTTTCGGAAAGCTGGAGGAGTGCCATGTATTTTCTTGTTGTAGAAAATTCAGAGATTTAACAAAATAGGAGTTGTTTTTTAACCAGACTTGTCATATCAAGAGGTAACCCAACACGACGCATTTTAGCCTTGAACCCCGTCTTTACATGGGACAATAATAATTCAATTGCATAAATCGGGAAACAAATACAAAGTATTGTCTGCTCAATAACATCCACATACCTAGTTGTAAATTCTAAAGGGTGTTTTGTAGGAAACACAAAAGGTCAATATCAAACAGTAAAAGTAGTTAACAAACAAAATTCCCTGCACAGCTTTACAATTGGCGTGATATTATTTGGACCGAATAATAAACAAAACTTTATTGAATCCATGATTTGAATAGCGTATTTAATACTTTCATTGTCAACTATAATTTCTCAGCTTTACAGACTACAGCCTTACTTTAGGGAAATACTCAAAACAAAGCGTATAAAGTGTGAAACTAACAAAAATTCTAAGACAAATCTTCAATCGTCTTTCATTGACATTCATTGGGTATTCAGATATTTCCTACACCGTAATTCCTGTATATAGGCCGCGGTTTTTCTACGAAAAAAAATGATGTTTTGAAGCATATTTAACATGAGACAGATACCCCTATATAACATGGGAAGGATAGTATGCTGCTTAATTAACGTGTGCGGTCTATATACAGGGAATTCCGGAATTATATTTTCTAAATGAACCACTTTTTAAATGAATTCTTTAGTCTAATATTTTATAAGCTCAATTTTGTATAGTAAATCTTAATGCTCTGCTCGTATATATTGCATGGTCCATGATTACTTTATACTTCCTTTTGTATGAAAATGTAGCCTTTATGGAAATGTTTCGCACAAAGTATTGACCAAACTTTAAAGTTTTTGCATCCTACAAAGACTTAAGTTCAATAGTTTATTTCAGGGACAATAAGATATAAACATGACATATAAATATGCTTCACGTTGATTCAAATCAAGCGTTCCTCATTTTAATTACATGTTGGCGTATTTGATGGTCAAAAGCACCCTTGTCAACAACAGGGGACAGGCTGTATCTCTCGAACTCGATTAGGTCACCGGGGACCGGTCTGGGGGAGAAGGGATCCTCATCTTTTGCAGGGGCAGCCCATTCATCCAATGTTAGAAAAGTTGCACTGCATTTCCCATGGCTTTCCCCCTTTTGTACACTATAGTCTCTGGAATCTGCTGAGCCCTTAAAGGGATTCCATTTACTTCGATTTAGATATTGTATTGTATAGGATTGCCTTTATTTCTGTGTTATTCCTCGTTAAGTACAAAAAAGACTAGTCTTACACAAGTAACACTAAACAACTACTTCAATAACTTAATGAACTAAACTAAATTCCTACAAACTAAAAACAAATTATTTGTGGTACATAACTCTTCTTTAACAAACGAGTAATAAACAACATTCAATGCACAAAGTCATCTTTTCTAATAGAAATAATCCATTATTTCAATAACTTTCTGACGGATACATTTTTGGTATTAAAGTTTCGAATGTTAGATGGTAAACTATTCCAAAATTTTGTGCAGCCATAAGCATAGGATTTGCTAAACAAAGCAGTGCTATGCGTTATAACCATTAATTGGCTACTACTAGACTGCCTAGTTGCACGGACATTCTGTAAAACGAACATTTCTTTCATTTGAGTAACAACAGACCCGAATTTTATAATTTTGTACACATACCATGCATGCTTGATAATATGACAATCTCTCGGAAACAGTTAACCGATTACACCGGTCAAGTAGGTCATAGTAGTTAATTTTACCATGAGCATTCTGACATTGAGATTGAGCAAGGGCGGGGTTCAAGGTATTTGCTTTCCAAAACTTTTTCCCGTAAAATTTGCTAAAAGAGAGATAAAATCCAAATGTAATTACCAGGATGGAATAAATAGCAAGGTAACTGGGCTGTATATTTAAGTACGCCATTGCTTAGTTGATTTCCTGATTGATGAGTTTATATGGAATTAATACCAATACAATGTTAATTAGGAATGAGTATTGAGTATGTAGAGTTGTCAATGCAAAATACAATGTGAAATGTGTATGTGAACCTTTCAATCGAATGGATTAGCATAGCATTCTCATCGGATTGGTATGATGTATTTTTTGTTCTTATCAACCTACGATTATCTCCAGTCATTCATGGAGGCAACTTTATCAACAAGCGATGGGTCTATGCATTTATGAGAGTAATACTGGAAATACAGCGAAACGGTGAAGAATAGATTACAATTATTTTTATTTTCTCAACAACATATCGGACAGAGTATTGTATAAATAATCCACAACCTAAAAAGCGATGACCTTATCCTGTATTTCAATTCGAAATTAACTGTACCCCAACCAGAAGCTCTACACCCTACATTTTTCAGCTAGATCACATTTTACCTTAAACTTTAGAAGAAACAGCCCTCCATCCCACGAGACAAGCATCTTTTATAGACAAACTCTAAAAACAATCCAACGAAAGAAGCCAATATTCCCATTAAAAATATATAAAACAATTGAACAATTTTCCCCTCAAGTTTTAACCCAACTTCTCCGTTATCCATGCTACTAAATGCAATCCTTTTTAATTTTTCCATTTGTTTAATGAAATGAAACCACTGGGAATTCCCATTCCAAAATGAAATAAACCCCATTTCTCTAAGCAAATTAAGTAACTTCATAAATCTATCAAATCCATGACCAGAAACATAAGTAACGAAAATTCGCTGGAAAAAGATATCTCTGGAAGCATGGCAAAACCTTCCTCGAGAACCTAAAGTAAATTCTTCAACCTCCCATTCCCGATTACTTTTAGCGATGTGTGTAGCCACCTTATTACTTTTATTCGCAAATGTTTCCATCTTACCTCCCACTGGTTCATATAACCCTAGAAAACTTGTGTATAATATATTGCTTATGTTATTTCTCTCAAAGCCAGCCCAAAATTCTTCAATGTCGAATCGATAAATAACTTTGTCATCTTCCACAGGGGGGTAGTATATTTTGTATCCCCAGTCTACGATAAGCTCCTTAAGACTATTAACCACAATTGGTGAAGGTGGGACGGTTAGGTCGGATGTGACGATAGATTCATACATAGTAATTAAAAATATTCCACATAATGACAACAAAACGGGCAGACAACTTCCCAGATTATCCGTGCTTTGTCTCAAAATTATCCTAAGGAAGGTTTCCAATGCATCAAATAGTGGCTGATTGCTCTTTATCATTGTTACTCCAATGCACAAGACCACCGACAGTATTATAAGATTCCAAGTGATTAAATCAAAAGGGGATATCCAATAAGAATAGGATGACAATGATAAGCGTTGTTCATTTTCGCAATAGAGATAAAGGTAGTCTTCCCTGTCCCGAATAAACGTCGATGACAAATAGGACGCCAATCGGTAGTTTTGATCATAGTGTTCTGCCGTTATGTAAGTAAAGAGAGGTGGGCTAATCTGTTCCTCTCTGATGTCGCGGTATAAGGAATCATGAGTTAGATATTGACTGGTGACAAATGCGATAGAAAAGTTCATTATTTCGCTAGCAGTCTCTGTAAACCTAAGCGATGGATCGCAAGCATTGCGGATCGTTGTGGGACATTTTGTCCCAATCATATTTGAATGTTCTTGACCAACCGGATTTCCATTGAAATGTTTCACTAGTTTCCACCAAAATGAGGTTAGCTGGTCTCCGTAATAAGGGTAAATATTTGGGGGAATTGATAATGAAATGATCCTCCTGAAAGATAAGCAGAAGGGACAGTAGAGACATCGATTCTGGGATACTTCTGTAGATTTCGATGACAGAATAGGTACTAAGTGGCTATGATCCTTTGGTATTCGAGTGTTGGAGAAAATGAAATGGATTTGAGCGTTGAAAATCTGTAGATAAGGCCTCATTGTGGCTAGATTTGTTATGTTCGGGAAATATTGTCCCGGAAATAGAAACAGGAATATACTACTTTGTTGGAAACCTGCAGAGTTGTGTAGAATATCGTGTAAGTCAAATGCGTAAAGGAATATTTCAAAGGGGATGATGTAGAATTGTACACGTTTTGGACTCAGTTTATTATACCAAAGGGGTCTTCCATAGAAGAATAGTTGAGCGATGGCCACTCTACCGACCGTCCAGACGTTTGTTGCGTGTAAATCTGAGGGACTGAATTGAATCATTTCCATCCAAACAGTGGGATCCTGAAGATGAAAACTGAGGATATGGAATTCAAAGTTGTGGGATTCCTCTTGATCGAGGTCGACTTTATATCGGTTAAGAGCCTCCGAGATGTTCGGAAAGAACAGGAATAAAATAACTAAACTAAAGATGTCGGAAAGCTGAAGGAGTGGCATAGATTTTCTAGTTGGAGAAAATCCAGAGATTTAACAAAATAGGAGTTGTTTTTTTAACCAGACTTGTCATATCAAGAGGTAACCCAACACGACGCATCTAAGCCTTGAACTCCGTCTTTACATCGGACAATATCAATTCAATTGTATAAATCTGGAAACAAATGCAAAGTATTGTCTGCTCAAAAACATCTACATAATTGTTCATTGTAAGGGTGTTCTGTAGGAAACACAAAAGGTCAATATCAAACAGTAAAAGAAGTTAACAAATAAAAGTCCCAGCCAATGCAGTTTTACAATTGGCGTGATATTATGCATGTGGACCGAGTATTAAAATCCTTTATTAAAGCTATGATTTTAATGGCGTGTTCAACACACTTTCATTGTCAACTATAATTGATCAGCTATACAAACTAAAACTACTGCCTTTCTTCAGGAAAATATTAAAAACTCAACGTTTCCCAAGCGCATACTGAATAGGAAGTTTAAATAAAGAAACGAACGACAATTCGAAGATAATTATTTTTTCTTATTTCATTGTCATTCATTAGTTATTCCAAAATGTCCCAATACAATTACAAGTTTTAAATGAATTCGTTAGTTTAATATTTTATAAGCTCAATTTTGTGTAGTAAATCTCAATGCTCATATTTATTGTATGGTCCATGATTACTTGATACTTCCTTTTGTATGAAAATGTACCAGCTTTTATGGAAATGTTTAGCACAAAGTATTGACCAAACTGTAAAGTTTTTGCATTCTACAAGGAATGAGCACCTTGGTTTGAGTATTGGAAATAGAAAAGCTAACTTTAATAACATACTACACTTGTTGATTTTGAATTTAAATGAGAGAAACACGCAAGTAGCAGTCAGGAAACAAAATAATTTACTTCCGTTAATTTATAAAAATAATTTAAAAAAATCACCATACTTGATTTACTGAATTTATCAAAGCTATGTCAGATTTAACTTCTCTAAATCATCTCATTCCTCTATTCATTCCGTCATTAATTAATACATCTTTACTGGGTGCTTAAAACTACTTAAATAAGCTGACTACTTGCAGAAAAGACCCAACAGTAATGGTATCCCCTCAGTTTGGCAAAAAGTCGAACTTAAAAATCAAAACCAAAACCTCATTGTGGCAAAACTGAAACAAAATATAATTTTTAAAACGCTGAAGTCGCAAAATTGAAAAAATGATTAGCTTATCAGCTCAATCTGCATATTCTCAATAACTGGGATTTCAGGTTAGCTATAAGAATGATGGATTTTTCTGATAGTGTACGAATACTTTCGGCATTAGCATTTGTACCTACTAAAGATGTAAAGAAAAGGTTCAAGCAAGTGTATCCGTTGCTGCCTGCAGATTTGCATGCGTTTGCTGACTACTT
>JAQFZX010003374.1:0-12703 GCA_034682405.1 Hydroisotoma schaefferi | reverse complement strand
CTCACATTGGTGGCAACTGCGCTAACTAGGTTCAGTGCAACAGTGGGACCGATTGGTACAGTTAAGTACCCGTGGGGTCATAAAAATCCAAAGGGTAGAAAGTTATGAAAAATTTCACGGTCTTGTTTTTCGTGAAACGAACGTGAAGTTGTAGGGACTGTGTATACGAAAGAGGCCGGATAGGATGTAAAGTAAGAAAACAGGGGGTTTGGGGGCAGGGTTCCCACCTCGTTTCGTTTTTTGTAATAATAATAAGCCCTACCTTTAATTCCCTTGGATGGGCTCTGGTAGCTGCACCCGTAGGATTTACACATTGTTCACAACGTTGTTCATGTGAATAAAAGTAAACTTTTTACGTCAAAACTTGACAAATTAGGGTCAAGCAGGGTATTAATTGTACTGAATAGTGGTATGATTACGTAGACGAAGGATTCTCCATGCTATGATTGAATTTTGTGGATTTGTAAGGTTTTAAATTGTAAAGGTTCATTTGCATCCAATCGCAACCAAAAACTGATTCTAATCAATTCTGTAAAAAAAGCAGAAAAAGCCGTACTTCTTGGTTTTGAACCAGGCCGGACTAAAGCTAGGATAGGTACTGCGGGGTTGGTGCTGTCTTGTGGGTGCTGGAGAAAAGTCCAAGTTTAAGTTGCTTGTGTCTTGTGGGTGCCGAGCTTCCTTGATGCTGTCTTGTGGTTGCTGAGTAGAAGAGTGGGTGCCAGTTTGCTTGGTGCTGTCTTGTGGGTGCGGTCTTGCAGTCCGCTGGGTGCTGTCTGGTGGAGGCTAGGGTGTTGTCTTGCTAAAACTCACTTGTGGGGTTTCTGGACGGGTTGGAGTTGTTGTTGGTGAAGAGAGGGACGGGGCAGGCTGTCACGTCACACGTTAATATTTATAAGTTAAGTACCGTATTGTCTCGAATAGAGGCCCTGCTTGAATAGTGTACCCTCTCGAATAGTGCTCCATTAGTTACTACTAATTCCAACCATAAGCTTCCTTTGATTGTATGCTAAATTTGACCCCAAAAACTGTAAAATTAATTACTAGCCCGGGCCTCCACTTGAGAAAATACGGTAGTGCATCCGACTAGACGATGTGATCGTTACTATTATCTATCTCCTCGAGCTGCGTGGAAGGCAGAACATAGGACGAAGACCCCTTTGACTAGCATCCGACTTGGCCACTTGGCATATTTAAAAACTTATAATGGCTTTTATACCAACGCCCTATCCCTTCATGATAAATTTCAAAAATACCTTTAAGCCGCAATATCATTCTAAAGGCATGTTCCTGGCCTTAAAAATTTCGAAGCATTCCTAAAACGCGTAAAAACAGAATTTTATCTCAAAATGTTATGGACGAAAGTCTGGTCGCTAGCTGACTTTCAAAATGAAAGTGCAGCTTCGCCTTTTATGAAACAATTTTCATTAAGAAGATGACGAAAGTGAAAGTGCGAGTTTTCCGCAGAAAGCCACAGAAACTGCACTATTTTCATTAAAAATATACGAAATGTGAATGGAAAGCCTGGCTTTCCCTTTCCTGACGGAGACTCATATTAGAGGGGAGATCTGAAACACCACGGTTAGCCTCATTCATTTCTATGTTGGGCAAGTTGGGCTACCAACTTCGAAGTTCCTAGATATTTAGGGGAATTATTCCGTTTTTGTTCTGCGAGGCGGCGGTCTTGGGTTCTAGCTCTCCGAATCCGAATTCAGGTTTTACTTTTGCTTGAGCAACCGAGGCTGAAGGCATGAGTTTCATTAGATTTCAATCGGCTGGAGGTGGTGGGCGCGGATCTGGATCGGGTGGAGGAGGTTCTGGAGCATATAGCAGTGGGGGTGCCGCCATACCACCCCCACCTAGTATTCAAGCTCCAGTAGTTAACAGAAAAGGGTTCGCATCTCTAACAGCTATTCATCAGAAAGCGGGCATTGCCGGAGGTCCATACGGTGGGGGCGGCGATGTGAAGAAACGACATAAAACGGAAGATGAGTATTTTGAAGATGACGAGGAGGGTGGAGGAGGTGGTCCGCTGTATATTCCAGCTCCAGGGTCACCAAGCGCCCAGCAAGGGAAAGATTCGGATGATGACGATCCTCTAGAAGCGTTTATGTCTGGACTGGAGACCGAAATCAAGAGGCAAGCTTCTGCCCCACGGATCGAGAAACCAACGCTTATCAAGGGTGTCAGAAATGATATTGAGGAATTGGACGATGAGGAGAGTTACTATAAGTTTATGGCTGAAAATCCTAATTTTGGGAAAGATGAAGATTCAGATAATGATTTGGAGTATGATGAAGATGGGAATCCTATCGCTCCCAAAAAGTCTAAATATATTGATCCTTTACCTCCTATTGATCACTCTATTATTGAGTATCGTCCGGTTGAGAGAAATTTTTATCAAGAACATCCAGATATTACTGCGTTGTCGGAAGAGCAAGTTGAAGAGTTGAGAAAAACTTTGGGAATAAGAGTTAGTTGCTGAAGGAAATACGTATTTTAAAGGAATGAATATGGAAATGAGGGCTGAGTTAAAAAGCTAATTTCAATTTTACTGTGTAATTTTGCTGCAGGTGAGTGGACCAGCAGTACCTAAACCTGTAAGCTCATTCGGACACCTCGGATTTCCTGAATCTTTAGTTAAAGCAATTCGAAAATCTGAATTTACTCAACCAACACCTATTCAAGCGCAAGGGATTCCAATTTCACTATCTGGACGAGATATCATTGGTGTGTTTTTATTTATTTATCTATTTGTCCGAGTTTAAGGTTTTTTTAATTGATAGTTAGAATGAGCTTTGCGGATTGAGAATATAAATAGAAACTATGGACTATAGATAGACAAGTTGATGAGGATGTTACATCTAATTAATTTATTTAGGAATTGCAAAAACGGGTAGTGGAAAAACGGCAGCGTTTTTATGGCCTATGCTAATTCATATAGCCGACCAACCTCTGTTGAAGCCGGGTGATGGACCTATTGGTTTGATATTGTGTCCTACAAGAGAATTAGCTTTGCAGGTACGAATGAACAATTCATGTTGACATTCTACCTGAATGAAGTCCTGTAAAAGATTAAAATTATGATCTTTTGTTTTAACTACAGATATACACTGAAGCCAAGAAATTCGGAAAAGTTTTTAATTTCACTGTGTGCTGCTGTTATGGTGGTGGTTCAAAATGGGAGCAGTCAAAAGCACTGGAGGGGGGAGCCGAAATTGTAGTTGCAACACCGGGTAAGGGATTAAATGTGAATTTTAACTCTACAGATAGATTTAAAACATGATAATATTGTTTCTTTTGTATTTATAGGTAGGATGATTGACATGGTCAAAATCAAAGCAACAAGTTTGTCGAGAGTGACTTATATGGTTCTTGACGAGTATGTAGAAAGTACCTTTAATAATATTATTAATTCTGTATAAAATTGAGCGGAAACTGTGTTATAAAAAACAATTGACAATTGCAGATGCGATAGAATGTTTGACATGGGGTTTCAAGCTCAGGTGCATTCTATATGTGCTCATGTAAGGCCTGATCGCCAAACTCTCTTATTCAGTGCAACATTTCGAAAGAAAGTTGAAAAACTCGCCCGAGTAGCTCTCAGTGACCCTATTAGAGTTGTTCAAGTAACCACAATTATCAATAGAGAAATACAAGTAATGTGTAGAGTGTTAACTGACAATTTCTTTTTGATTAAAGGGTGAAATCGGTGAAGCTAATGAAGATGTTGAACAGAAAGTTTTGCTTATGCCATTAGGAGGAGCCAAATGGATTTGGCTTCTGGACCATTTAGTGGAATTTACAGCAAATGGATCAATATTAATATTTGTGACCAAAAAGGCTAATGCAGAAGAACTGCACAGTAACTTAAAGTTGAAGGAAGTAGAAACCTTACTTCTGCATGGAGATATGGATCAAACCGAAAGAAATAGAGTTATTGGAGCCTTCCGGAAAAAAGAATGTGACATCTTGGTGGCCACAGATGTTGCAGGTGATTATTTACAAGTCTTCACTCACGTTGACAAATATTATTCTGTAACTGAATTTGTATATCTGAATCCTGAATCTTCGTTTGACATTTAGCTCGTGGTTTGGATATTCCTCACATAAAAACGGTGTTAAATTTTGACATTGCTCGTGATATTGACACTCACACGCATCGGGTGGGCAGAACTGGTCAGTTGTGTATAACTCTTCAGTATATAAAACGGACTTTCACTTTCGTTTATTTATTTGTGTTGTTCAATGTTACCTAATTTTCATTAGGCCGAGCGGGGGAGAAAGGTGTTGCGTATACTCTTGTATCTGATAGAGACAAGGAATTCGCTGGCCATTTAGTGCGAAATTTGGAAGGCGCAGGGCAAGTAGTTCCACAGGAACTCTTAGATCTTGCACTGAAAGTAAGTTACTGGAACTAATACTATTTAAGAGAACGATTAGTGAGTTGACTTTTCCTTATTATTTTTCTTTTGTCGTTACTTTGTTTATTAGAGTTCCTGGTTTCGAAAAGCTCGCTTTAAGCAAGGAAAGGGAAAGAATGCAGCTGCAGTTGGCACATGCCGAGGGTTGGGTTTTAAGGACGAGTCAAATGCGAGTAATAGTAATCCCAATTTATATCCTATGCCGACTTTCAAACCTGGATTAGTTACTGGAAACGTTGTCGCTAATTCGGTGGGAACCAGCCTGGGACCTGCAGCGAACAGATTAGGAGCGATGAAAGCAGCATTTAAACAGCAGTACATGTCTAATGTGAGCATATTCTAAATATCTTTAAAAACAGGGCAGTGTGAATGTTACCAAGATATTATGCTTATCTATTTAATTTTTGAATTTTTAGTTTCTATCGTCCACTGAAAATCTTCATAACTCTCAACCACCATCCTCTTCAGACGGTGGGATGCCTCCACCTGTAGAACCACCCTCCTACACACCATCCCTTACAGAACAAGAGGAACCCTACGCAAAACGGAAGAAATCAAGATGGGATTAGATAATTAGGTACCTTACGGTTAATGGTGGAATATTGGTTTTTATTTTAGTTACTTTATTGTACAACGCATGCACTATGCAAAGTGGAAAATAAATGTCGGAATAGGAACAACTAAGCCTCGTTACAATTTTGAAAAACTGTAGAACAGATTGTTTTTTTATTTATTTTTATTCACAATTTAATGGATTAAAATTGAAACAGCAGAAAATTTTACAAAACTGATTAATCTATGAATTTTCATTTTTTTTAAAACAACATTTACCAGATCGTCTTTATTAAAATATCTCACACTTTAACACCCGAAACAATATTACACCAAAAGCTGGTGCTTCTAATTCAAACTCTACTGTAGTTATATTTTATAAAATGTTAATGGAGGATAAATTTAGTTTAAGGCTTTGTTTTATAAGTTACAATATAATATAGCTAACCAATAACCAGTATCTTTCTTCGTGTGTAGGATATGTCCACAGAGACGTATGTTTAGAACTTAGTTTATTCGCTATTTTCCTCTTCATCTGCTTCTCCTTCTGCTAAAAGATAACAGAGTTAAATTAAAAAATTGCTTATTTAGTTAGCAATGGAAAAGTCCATGAAATCATGATGCAATGGGATACCTTTATCGTCCGGCTCTACAGGCTGGTCTTTCTCTTTCTCAATCCTTTCTTTCTCCTTCTCAGCAGCTGAGGTCTCTAGTCTTTTTCTAGCTTCTGTGAATACTGATTGAAGCACAATTGAGTCCTCGTGAATTAGTGAGGCATCCTCGTTGTAAAACTGAGCGTTTTTACACAACTGCATGAAGTCGCGTTCTAGATCATCTATTTCGGAGTACTGAAATGTAATGAAACATTTTACTATTACAGTCCCCTCAATTAGCACGAAGTCATTAGCTCACCACGCCATTGTCGATTTTTGCCAATATTTTCTTGATATCGATGGGCTTTTTAATTATCTCATAATAATCAGGATATTCTCGTCTTGAAGGCAGCTTCATAAATGGGTCACTCAAAACTCTCCCTTCACTGAAAATCGTAAAAACATTTAATGTTTATGAAATAAGCTAAAAATGAAATGTGGATCTTTAGTATTTCATAAAAGTATTTTCCCCTACTTGTCTTGATAATCAATTACTATGGTCATCAGTTTTTTCATGGTCTTCTTTAATTTTGGAGACACTGCCGACCTTGAGCTACTTCCTCCACTATCCTCTCTAATCTTTGGTCTGCCCCGTTTACGAGGAGGCTCTTCATCACTATCCTCTTCCACATATCCCCGTTTCTTTGCCTTGCCTCTCTTTTTACGACCACTGCGACTTGTTCCGTTCCCACTGGCATTAATATCTCCATTTTCTGCTGTTTCCTCGTCTTCACCACCTTCTTCGTCTAATGATGCGCCAATTACCTTTAGCCACTCCTTTTCTGTGAGAGAATCACTGTAATCAACCTCTTTTCTTCGCCGTTTTCCATCTAATGCAGAATCATCGTCTTCATCCTCCCATAAATTCTACAAAGCATAAAGCAAGGGAGATATTACTAAATGAAATTATGTTCAATAGGTTACACAGTAATCAGTCAGTACAAATTAAGGTGGTAAAAATGTACGAACATCATCATCCTGTCGAATAAGCCAATCTGGCAATTCAGATTCTTCCATTAGTCGTGGTTTTCTAGCATCCCCTAACTTAGCATCGTCCCTTTCTCTTTCCATGTCCATTTTTGCGAACAATTCGAGTTCTTCTGGACTTCTGGCAATCATAAAATTGATTGTTTCGTCATCCGGGGCTTCATTTTCTTCTTCGTCATCTCCTTCATCTTGATGCAAGATAGTTTGTAGAAATTGCTTTCTTTCGTTTCCAGTTGACTTTTGATCGAACATACCCGCTTGAATAACCTAAAATTAAAAAAGTTTAGCAACATAACACACTACGAATTTATGAAAATCTGAAACTTATAAACAATAAATAAATAAAGGGAATCTAACCTTCTCGTCCATATTCAATTTGTATCTAGCAGCAGCTAGGATTCTTTCTTCGACCGAATTAACAGTCATTAAGCGCAACACTCGGACCTCATTTCTTTGGCCAATTCTATGGGCTCGATCTTGAGCTTGCAAATCCTACAAACAGAAAAAGAGTTACAGTTCATAATTATAAAAGCTTCATTACTTCAATATATGTTTTGATCATAGAGTTTGTAACTACCTGATGGGGATTCCAGTCAGAATCAAATATTATAACGGTGTCGGCAGTTTGGAGATTCAAACCAAGACCACCTGCACGGGTACTTAGAATAAAAATGAAATAATCAGAATTTGCATCATTAAACTTCTTCAGTAGATCTCCACGCTCGTCTGATTTAGTTCCACCATCCAAACGAAGGTACTTATACTCTCGATACTTCAAATAGTCCTTTAAATATCACATTTAAAAGTATGCTTTAAAAAGCCGCAACGTTTAATGTATGGCCAAGATTTTTCAACTAATGCCTACCTCCATAACTGTCATAAGCTGAGTCATTTGACAGAAGAGAAGCACACGATGGTTACTCTCTTTTAACTTGGGTAAAACACGATCTAGCAATTCAAACTTTCCAGACGTTCGGTACAACTCATCGCTAAAATAAAAGTTAGAAACATTAAAGAATTTATCTTGCGGTAATTTTTGTGGTACGAAGTTGTTCATATGGCATTACTTAAACGTTGGCTGGTCAATGTAGTTATCTTCAATATGGTGAAACATGAATGGGTGGTTGCAAAGCTTACGCAGCTGAACAATAGTGTTCATCAAAGCTTTTGCACTACCTTTTCCTACTTTTCCTTTCTCTGAACCATCAGTAAGAAGGACACCTTTGTTCTGCATGTGCCTAAGAAATTGCGAAGACATGAGAAAATATTGTTCATACTAAATCCTGAATCCATCACATTGAATGAACGAAAGACAATATGAAACTACAGCGTTGTGTACCTGTACAAGACCCTCTGCAAAGCCGACATCTCGCATTTGATAATATACTCAATTTTACTAGGTAATTGAGACTCCACTTCTTTCTTGAGACGCCGCAATAAGAAAGGCCGTAAAACTTTGTGGAGGCGACGAATAATCAAAATGGTTTCCTCTTCATTTAGTTCCACTTTTTCTCCTGTTGTCGCAAAAGGTGCGTTAAACCACTGTTCAAATGTAGATGACGATTTGAAAATTGATGGTAGCAGGAAATTAAGTAGTGCCCACAATTCAGGAAGTTTGTTCTGCAACGGCGTTCCTGTCAGTAGAAGTCGGTGAGAAGAAATATAATGGGTGTTAAGAATTTGTGTCAGTTTGCAGTGGTGATTTTTCATCCTGTGACCCTCGTCGATGATCATATACCGCCACTTGATTTTAGCTAATACAGCTTTATCTTTAATAATGTACTCGTAAGTGGTCAGTAGTACATTAAATCTAGCAGCCTTCATTTGAGTCTGAAGTTGACGGCGAAGTATTGGAGATCCTTTATATGCAACAACTTGACAGGATGGGGCCCATTTCTCGAACTCCAAAACCCAATTAGACAAAGTTCTATGCCATGCAAATAATTAATAAACATGAATAAGCTGATAATTTTACTAAGAATAAGCTTTTCATCGCAATTGTAACTAGCTTACGATAGAGGCACAATAATGAGAAATGGTCCCATGTTTTTCTTTTTTTCCATTAAAAATGTGCATAATCCAATCGTCTGTATAGTCTTTCCTAGACCCATTTCGTCGGCTAATATTCCATTGAGATTATTGTTGTACAATGACACTAGCCACTCCAATCCCTAAATATTTTAGTCAAGTTACACATCCGGCGTTTAAAAAAAATATAATTAACAACAATCAGTGTAAACTTGAAGTACAATAAATTACTTTTATTTGGTATTCCTTAAGACTTCCGTTTATCAGGATAGAAGCTTGCTCAGTTACCGATTCATTAATCGTATGGGCGATACTATAAAATACGTACATACATTTTAGAAGCTTAGAATTAGCATTATTGACATTAATATGAATAATTGCTTTCAATTAACGCTATCTTGCTTACGTGTAATAATTAAGTTCTCCTTGTTGCTTATATTCATCGTCCTCAGGTTTTGACTTAGCCTGCTGAATAACTTGCTTGGCTTGTTCTTCTGGTATGGCATCCGGATCTCTTTCCGGCAGTATAACTACAGGGGGTTTAATATTTGCTGCAAATTAGAAGCATGAAAATCATTAATACAAAAATAAATTAACCAATGCAAAGCGTTCACAATTTGGAACACATTTATAAACAATTATTGTGTAAATACCAATATCTGGTTCTCCTTCGTCAGACTCTCCTTCTCCAGATTCATCTCCCGATTCTTCGTGTACTTCCCACCCGGGATGAACACTTAACCAATATTGAAGGTCTGCAGATGAGGGGGCTTCTTCACCGGACAAAATCTTTCCAGTATGTATCTCTATAACGGAAACTTTTTTATCTGATGTAGATATGTGGGAATTTTCATCCTGTACACCTTCAATTACATTTTCCCCTTCTACAATCTTCGGAGTTTTCTTTTTCTAGAAATCAATGAGCAAACCATAAGTACTTACGGCAGCCTTTCGCTTTCGCTACCCTTATTTAATTGACGTCTCTTTGCATTACCTTTTTCTTTTGTTCTCGCATTTTTCTTCGTTGTTCTGCTTTATGCTGCTTAACCATTTCCGTCAAATTGGCAATGTACTCATCCGTTTGACTTAGTAAGAATGCAAGACGCTTATCTTTCTTTTGGTCAATAAGCTTACGATAACCTTCCTCATCCTCTGCCATAAGCCGACGCATACGTTCCTTTTCTATTCTTTCT
The DNA here is from genome assembly GCA_034682405.1 of Hydroisotoma schaefferi. Lineage (NCBI taxonomy): Eukaryota > Metazoa > Arthropoda > Collembola > Entomobryomorpha > Isotomidae > Hydroisotoma > Hydroisotoma schaefferi. The sequence continues at coordinate 2,869 of JAQFZX010003374.1, read as the reverse complement.
TGTTCCTTCTTTTGTTCTCTCTCTGCATTCGCATGATGGATGATGACTGCCTTGTTCAATCGGACAATCTTCGCTATGTTGTTCTTATGATATTCCTTAAGATCTTTTCCATGTTGTATAACAGCAGCCAAAAACTCCTATAAACGGAGTGTGGGGCGGTGTTAATACCATAATGGAACTTTCTAACTGGTTTTTAGCATATTTTTGCATACCTGGTGTTCAAGCCTCTTTCTCCGTTCTATTTCGATTCTTTGCATTTTTTCTAATTTTTCTGTTGCTCGAGCTTCTCTTAATCCTTGACGTTTCGTTCTCTTGTAAGCATTAATTTGGAAGGAAGTTTCCAATGACGCGTCGCGCCTCATACCAGTAACAATCTATAAAGGCAACAATTAAATTCGGTCAGGAATATTGGGCACTATTAATATAATTTGTGACTTGAGTGAGACTTGACTACATAGATTAACTACCTCTTGTCGAAGCTGACGCTGAAAATTATACAAACGCAAAGCTCTAAGTTCGATTTGAGCTTTTAACTGAAGATCCTCTCCCATAGTGGCCGGTACTTCACTCAGTTCTTGTAATCTATTTACTACTCGGTTACATAATCTATTCTCCCTTTCTTGCAAAACAATCAGTGGATCTATTCCTGTCGGCTTTTCTACCGAAGTTACTTTAGCTTGTTTCTGTCCAGGTACTGCCGGAGGTTGCGGTTGTTGCTGTACATGTTGGGGCTGCTGCTGACCTGGTATAGCGAGCTGTTGCTGCGGTTGCAGGGGTACTGGGAGGATCTAAATTACAAAATCGCTTAAACTATTGTCAAATTGTACCACCATATCAATTAACATTTTCAATATTAACAATCATAATCTTACAACTGCACTAGGTGGAACAGAAGGTATTTCTCTATGAGGAGGAACTGGAGCTGGAGGCACATTCATCGGTGGAGGCATTTGGGCCGGGGTAGGTACTGGAACTGGAGCTACTACCGGCTGCTGAGGTGGAATATGCGGAGGTCTCACAGGTAGTTGATGCTGAACCCCAGGTCTTAAAGGGCCCTGACCGGGCATAGGGCCTGGTTGACCAGGCATGCCTGCTACAGAGCTCTCCATTCTTCTTCCATGAACTGCGGCCGCCAAGCTCGGACCTAAAGGCTGAGTTCGCGCTAAATGCCTGTACGCCATAATTTGAGCTTTGAGCTGCTGAATCTGAGGAGACGAGAAAATTTGAGGTTTTCCTTCGTTTCCTCCTGGTCCTGGTCCGTATCCTTGCATCTGTGAATATATTTTTTACATTATATTTCTGCATACCACACTCACCTAAGATTTAAAATAAATCTACCGAAACCAAAGTCATTCTTCACCTGTCGTTGCTGCATTAAAGGATCATTAGGACCACCTTGGCCACCTCCAGGAGGTCCCATAGGGTTATGTCCCCCCATGCTACCCATAGATTGCTGTGGTCCCGCAGGACCCATTGGATTCCCCTGTTGTGGTGGCATAGGTTGTTGTTGTGGTGGGGGCTGCCCATGTCCAGGGTTCTGACTTGGGGGCATTTGTTGCGAATGTTGATAATGGTGACCGGGAGGTGGTCCGTGACCTTGCTGACCCGGCGGAGGTCCTCCTGAAGGGTAGGAGTTCATATGCGAAGGGGGATAATGTTGACCACCAGGGCCTTGAGGAGGGTGGTGAAGCGCTGGCCCCATAGCCCCTCCGGGTTGCGGGGGACCCATTGGTGACTGAGGAGGCTGCTGATTCATACCGCAGACTCAATTACGATCCTTATCTATTAAAAGACAAAAACAATACATTTCACATTTTAGTTTTTACACAGAATCAGATGTGCCGTTTCTACTTGGATTTTGCATTAAATAACACGTAACAGGATGACAACAAAGTTGTCTACGCTTTAAATAAATAGCTCAGTTCTCTACTACTGAAATCCTATATTTTTAAATAAAAACCCCACCGGGGGGCTCTAACTTTTGGAGCATGTTATTATTGTTTATCATTATTGTATGAGATTTAAATACCTCATATCACTAAAAAAACTCTATTTTTTACATAAAACTGAATAATAAACCCACCTTTATGACTGTCCAGCGGTGATAAATATAAAATTGTGTAGATGTTTTAAAAACCTTGAATGTCCCATGGACGGATCCGACTTTCTTTTGAGCTCTTTTTCTATTTTTTTTGGTGGATAAGCGGAGGTATTGACAAAACGCCAACTCAAACGAGCTGCCATGTCCCATTTTCTAAGAATGGAGGAGGAGTTTTTCCATTTTCTGACAGGAAGATCCGGTCGGGGTCAATTGAGACAACTAGTCGGGGCTTTCTCCTATATACAAACTGCCAAGCGTCGTCATCGCTTATCCATTTTTACAAGATAGGATAAGCAAGTGGGAGAGTGCCTTAGTAGTGTTTATGTAAATCGATGGGGGTGTGGCTTTAGCTCGTGATCCCTTTTATTAGATGAAAAATGACATAAAGGCTAAGGCGCAGGAAGAAGCGACGACGGGATAATCCTATCTTATCTTGATGTAAAAATCAAGTAAGTAAACATCGATAACCTACTGCAATAATATAGACTTTCGTTGAAAATAAGTTTCAATGCACTGAACTGTACGACTTAATTTTCAAATCCAAATCCTCAAAAAGCGGAATCTACATGTTTCTTGGAATGTAAACAACACAGGCCGCTACGACAGCGACAAATGCACAGCATGCAGTAACTTGGTACACAACATCAAGGGATGATCGAAGTACCACATTCTGTAAATAGAGACAGAAAATGAGTATTTTATCTTTCAGGATATGTTCGTAAACGTATCGTCAGATGCTATCTAAAATCATGAATAACTAACCCATCC
>JAQFZX010003373.1:0-12706 GCA_034682405.1 Hydroisotoma schaefferi | reverse complement strand
CATTTTTAGAGAAAAGCTCATCATTTTATTCACGAGTAGCATTTTCCAGTATATGCACTTTTAACATAGGGTGAAACAAGTTTCCACCACTAAAATCTTACCTAAGAGAGACAGGTTTCCAGCGTCTCAATTTCCCCATTTCCATTACCCAAGCTAGTAAAGTTTCCTGCAACCACACCCACGACACTTTAGAGATAGACCTTCTCACCGGGTAGGGTTTAGGCCGTCTCAACAATAGGATAGGAAGGAAGGAGAAGGAGTAGTATTGATGACATCGCGAGAGAAGAGGGTTAATTTTACCCACATTTTAACATTGAAGGGATAGGGATATGAAAAATTTCCCGAGGATCTTTAGCATTGTTGGGATAGGGGCACGAAAATTTCCCTGGAAAGAGACCTGTAAATTGGCATGGGTTAATTTTCTCTAGATTTTAACATTGAGGGAATATCGAAAAGGACTAGGAGGGTTATAAAATATTTCCGCTGGATCTTTAACATTACAGGGATAGGGATAGGGATATCCAACTTTCCCTGGAAAGGTTCCTATCCTATGCATTATTGGCATCGACTCGACAGCAGAAGAATATGTTTTGTAATTTATTTTTTACATGTTATGTGGGTTAATTTTCTTAAACTTTAACATTGAAGGGATAGGGATGTTAAACATTTTTCTCGGATCTTTAGCATTACAGGGATAGGGGTAGGGGTAGGGACAAGGTTCCTATCCCGTGTATTGACATCGCGATATGAATATGTTTTCTAATATTTTTTTTAAACGTGAGTTCATTTTCCCCAAATTTTAACATTGAGGGGATAGGGATATAAAAATTTCCTACATATCTTTAGCATTACAGGGGTAGGGATTGGGACATCAAAATATCCCTGGAAAAAAGGTTCCTTTTCCTGGTTGACAGATTCCTAATGGATGGGTTTTTTTTCAGTAGGAGAATGGGTTATGGAAAAGGGTTTGTGGGGTTCTTTGGGTAAAAAAAATGTATCTGTTGGTCCAGAGTATTGGGCTTGATTTTTGATTTTTAGTATCGGAAACGGTCAAAATTAAAATAGTCGATTTGTATTGTAAAAACTAAAAAGGGTTTCAATTTAGCATTTTTTCAGTATTTTGAGTACAGAATTTTTTAGGGAATTGGAATTTGTGGGTTGTTGAGACATAAAAGAAAAGGTTGAGATTGATAAAAAATTATGGTTCGTGAAATGCTCTAGGTAATTATAATTAATATAGAACACAGAACACGCACTTTATTTTATCATAACTTGTTTTTTCATCTATGGACACTTTTTACCCTTTGCTTGCTATCCAATATCGCAATTACCCTGAAAAGAAACCAGTCCCTGTCGAACCTTTAGCTTTCTAAGCTAGAGAAAGTGGTGAAAGTCAACGTTATAATAATTATTGATATGTGTAAAAATGACCTGAAACATTTATTACCAGGAACATGACTAAAAGTTCATCAGATTGTGCATATAATACACAGGAAACAAGGGAATGACCCTCGCAGCATGTTTTTTGGCATCAGAATACACTTCCAATTAAATACTTAATTCAATTAATGTTTGAACAATAGCTAAGCAGGTTCTAGAACAGTCTGGATTGATCTACTTGAAGCTGGGTGGAATCACAGCATTATAAAGTTGCATCATTGGTCACTATATGGTCAGCAAAAACCTGTGTATTTCACTCTGCGACTTCCCATAACAAATATTCCACTGGCTTTGGAGGTGTATAACTGCAAAGTGCTATTAAAACATTTTATTACGCATAGTAAATTATTTAAAACGAGTTAAATTTACATTTTTAACACGGAAATAATCTCAATTTCAGTTAATATGCTTTATTGGCTATGGGCCATTTAGGGTTATTGGGCAGGTCATACATAAAAAATTGCTTATTGATTCGCAATCTTACTTGCTAATAATATAATATAATCCACGTCATCTTTATGATAAAAAGTTTTGATTTTTTCTGATTTTCAAACACTATGGATCTTGTTAGATTTGAGCATTTGTTCCGCATGCATATTAACCTGATTTATGTACTAAAATTGAAGTATTATGCAATGCCAAATGTATTCATGCCGTGTGGTTATTAAATCTTAAATACTTTGGTAAATATCGTCCTATCTTGCATGGTACCGCGGTCGAAGACCCTGCTGGCGATGAGTTTTACATGAACGAAAAATGACATTACTATTAAACAGCTTTGTGTAATTTTAATGATTTAGTAATCTGATTAGGTAAAATTATATGGTTGTTCACTGTCAGATTCTGATAATAGGTAAAACATACAACGGCTACTAGATAGAATACGATCAAATAAACATAGCATCGGATTATTTACTAATGCATACGAAGTGTAGAGTTGATATCGATATGATGAGCTAAGAGAAGCTACACTACACTAGATAAGCTAAGCTTTAGCCTAAATACATGGGAGGATCCAACATTGTTGAAGGACAAATTGCATCCACTTAGAAGACAAAAGAGAGACTATGTAGCTGAAGCTGAAGGAAACGCTTTATTGTGTTCGTAATTAAATTTATTTTATATATAAATGTACTAATCCTTCTCCGTTGTAACATCCAATGCCTTCATCATAACATAAACCCTGCACAAGTATCATAAAATGCTAAATAACTTGTTATTTTTACATAGCGCATTTGTATTCTGAATGTGATCCTTCCTAATTTCACTGGGCTAGCTTCCCTGCTTAACATACCGTCAGGTTTATTAAGAGGTGTACAGTATAGTACTATACTTACTGCTCAAGATATGAAAGAATGCGAATGATCTAGCGTCTATGCGTTGGCCTATGAACCGTTTACATTATATTTTTAATTGTTAGTTAATTAAATGGGAATACTGTCGAGCCAATTTTCACATTTTTGTTTTGCATCATGGACCACAAGCCAATCAATTTTGGCATCACTATCCACCAACCGACTGTCATAATTCAAGGGTGTGATTTCGAAAGAGTCGGTCATCAATTCAGGTTCCCAAATCCCACTTAAATAGTCTGTCTGGAGATGTTCTGGCTTTGGTGGAGGTAGTAACTTTCGCAAATCCGCGATCTTCTGCTCCTTTGATTTCGGAGGGTACTCCGTACGCTTGAAGGGGACCTTTTTCTTGGGAACTGCTTTAACCAACTGGGTCTGTTTTGCTTGGAATTGCCACGGTTGCTCTAAAAGGCCCTCGTTTGAAGTAATACCTTCGAGGCTCACAGGCTTGCCTAAATCAAAACAAGAGTATGGAAATGAAAGTTTTTGAGTTGAAATATCCTAAATCTATCGTCTTCTCACCGATGATCTCCTCAATACTTTGCTTAACTGCATCTTGATCTTTCATCTCCTGCTCCAAAATATGCACCATTCCTTCTGGTACTTCTGGGTGACCCTGCAAGACCCCTTCATCAAAGAAAAGCTCCAGAGGTATAGAGAAAGGGTTTGCAAGCCCCAACTTGAACGGTTCTAAGGCCTCTTTCCTAGTCATAATTCTACCATCTTTAGTGAGAGATGTCGTGAAGCGTTTGGTAGCTTCTCGATGCTCCGCTGAATACTTGTCTCTTTCAGCGTTTGGATTTGTTTTAGGATACTTGGCATCAACTACCAAAGCTTTGTTAACTTCACACCATTGTCTAGCTTTGAAAAATAAGTGGAGGTTTTTATCTTCCCTTGTAGCTTTAGGTAATCTATTGAAGGCTATTATTTCCTTCAGAATTACTTTAGAAGATGGGATTATCTTGGATTTCCTTAAACTGTCTCCAAGTTGCATGCGTCTCTTTTCCCTCAAAGCGAAGTCTTCGATTTTGACCGGATCTTTGAATGGGGGTGGTTCCACTGTGTAGGAATCTGAGGAATCGCAGCGTAGACAATCCGGGACCGATGTCACAGTGCTTATGTAACTTGTGGCGAATTGAGAGTATGAACTTTTTAAAGGTTTTACCTGAGTTTCTACAAATTTTGCCAAAGACGCAAGGCTATTTTCAGATGCTTTTGATGCAGAGGTGTTAGAACATTGGGAATCGAAAGAGGATTCTGTACTGGGGGTGGTTACGTTGGACTTGTTTGTCAATTTTAGTTTAGGATTATTTATCGGAGGTAAGTTAACCTTTTGGGGGTTTAAATTAGAGATAGATGAGTTTGGGGGAGAGTACGCTTTCTCTGCTTTAGTAAGTACCATTTTCTGAAGAGAATTTTAATTCAACCTTTTAAAACAGGTTTTTAACAATTAAAATAAGATGAGATTATGGGTCTAGCAGTGCTGTTCAAATAATGCAATTGCTCTCACTTCCATGCAAACAGCAACGGAATGTCGAGAGTCTAGGGAAAGAAAGTTGCCCAAATACCAGTATATGCTTCTTTTTCTTGCGAAAGACTTTTTGAGGAGATATCCCCGTTTATTGATTAAACCAATAAATTCCTATGCATAAGGCAATACAAGAGATGATGATGTTCCTTATAGTTTAAAAGACTTACCTGTGTATAATCTATTTTTTAAGATGATATAACTATCAAACTGTAAATATAACTTTTCTTGTCTGTTAAAGTTTCATTTTTACAAGTTCTTCATTGTACTTTGTACTTGGCAAATAGAGAGGTTAGGTTTTAGGTTAGTAACAATATGATTTTTAATTCAGGCATCAGAAAGTAAACAGTGAACTTGTCCACTAGAATGGCATGTCTCATTTAATTTTAAAACCCATCCAGGATCTCTTCTATGAAATAAATGATGTAATCAATTTAATTTTCTCCATTTAGGCCACCATGTAGGGTTTGGCGTAAACACGCAAAGTTATGCTAATTACAAAACTCTTAAAAAGCCTATGCATTTCAAATCCGAAAAATCCCTTAACGGTCTGTCCATCAAGATATGCTTATTCCTGATTTGCCTACTAAACTTATCAATTGCTGAATTATATGAAGCACCGTTCAGCTTCAGTTTATGCTTCTAAAATTTTTAAACCAAGATAAGACTTAGTAAAACGGTACAGAACATAATGGTATTTAACACGCAAGCTGTAATGTGTTGATTTTTTTTAGTTTCCTTCGATAAAAGAAAACTTTTGGACGTTGAATGGCAGGTGGTGAGGAGCCTATAAAAGGTTATTACCACAATTGTAAGTTATCAAAAATGTAAGAATAAAGACTGCTAGAGATAAAATCCTTGCGCTATGCAGATAACATCAATGAATGCCAGACGGCCCAATATCGAACTATGCGTCAATTTGGGTTGATTTTATTAATAATTTACATATAAACTTCAAGCTATCTGTTATCCTGCTTTGTTAATGAAGCAATGATCAATCACCTCAAATAAATAAAAGAATACGAAGAACCATGGCTTATTTTGTGGTAAGACTTTACTATGCAGAATACACGCTACACTGACTGTTTATTCCGGCTTTGGTTCAGTTAGTTAATAGAAAGTAATATTTCTTCAGGGATGGGAACTTTTTTGCTTCTATTTCTTAGAAGTGCATTTTCATACTATAAATCAGCACGAATCCCCAGCCTCAGAAAGCCAAACTATTTGTACTCCACTTTCACATGAAAGCAGTTTTGTGATGGTGAATGTGATACCGTTGCTGTAAAGTGTATTGTGTAACACCATAGAGAGCTTTCTTGTATCATTCTATCTCTAACAACTTATCATACTTTAGTTGGTACTTTAGTTGCATGTGCGAACAAACGATAAACGGTTTCAAAACTTGGACTCAATACGATCTTCAAGTAACAATTTAGCATGTAGATGGTTTTGAATTGATATTAAAGCACACGTTAACGGGTAGTACGTACAAGCAAGTAAAAAACCCACCCACACAATCTGAATCCAATCGTGAAACATTACTCTTGGCTTACTAACTAGGTAGCTTTCTGGAACGATTGTCGATGTGCCAATTTGAAATAGTTTTAAAGATAACGTCTGAAATTGTTGCGTACGTTCATCTGCTTGCGAATTATAGGTTCCATTTCCTAAAAGGTTGGTAACCCGGATACCCTAATGGGAGTACAAGCTTTAAACGACGAAAATCTAGTTTACTAACGAAAGTACAACGATCAATGTTTCTAAATAAATCTATAGTCGAACATTTGCTCAAAGGTAGTTGAACTAAGAAGGAAGTTATTAGAACCAAGCTTTCGTCAGGTGTATTCGAGTTGAGACTTGAGACATTTCATTCTTTCTTACTGTCTGTAAATCTAGTTTGCTGTTTCATGTTTCATGCTTACTTCAATCCTCGTCAAAATATACAAGGATATCCTCATAAATAAAATCGGCGAACGCTTGCTTCTCGTACTTGCAAAATGTATGTTTGTGTGCTTGTCTATAACCACTGCATTCTCAAACGCGATGTACGATATCGACGCGCAATACATCACTTGATAACAATATCCTTTGAGTTGATAGTTGATAGGCAAAATAACCTTCACCCTCTCGGAGATAGGGGTAAAAAAAAGGAATTCTTTGGCCCATACATTTTTAGGAGCATGACATGTCAAAATAAAGAAATCATGATATGAGAACAATGACATTCGCCACTTATGACACATTGAAAACCCCTGTAGCGTATACTGATCACTGGACGCTCGGTCGATCAAGAATATTTCGTCGAAAGCTTGTGCTTTCTTTTTATGGCTTTTTGAAATTAGGAAACGATAAAGCATCTATTCAAACTTTATCCCTATTTCAACAGTTTGTAAGCACAAGCCACGTGAATGGAAGATAAGAGGTCCAGTAATTCAACATTTCCTCTTCGAATGCAATGTTGTATATATGCGGCTAAAAATACGCCATATTGTTGAAACTGAATAGAAGATAAATTAATGTTTGCAATGCTTTAGGATGTAAAAACTCCCAATTTATCTTGCAAAACTTACCTTAAATAAGGGCAAAGGAAAGAGAAAGAGGTACTACAATGGACTTCAACGAAACTCACATTATAGCAAAGTAATGGTTCCCTTTCATGCAGTGTCGATTATAGACTAACCTAATTTATTTGTCGGTGGCAGCAATAATAAAAGGATTTATTGACGGAAACCAAAATCGACCAAAGAACCCGGAAACTTATTATTCTAGAAGACCACAATCAATTCGGTCTGTGTTATACTTGCTCCTTAATTTAATAAAGAATACATATACTTTCTCGTAAAACAACTTTTCCAATAGTACCAGAATAGCGTATTTTTATAGCTAGCTATTTATGCCATGATACTCAAAAAAATTGATCAAATTTCCGTTGAGCTGTGTGGATAACTTTAGATGATTCGGCTTTTTCATTTCATTTTTCACGGATGCATGCATCTTGCTTGGATTTACTTTGATTCTTCCTATTCAGTACCTTCACCAACATGAAATACGAAAGGATGAATCGTTAGCTTGTCCTCAGTAAATAGTAAGTGTAGAAAGTGTAGACATTAAATATTATTGATAGTAAAAGTTTTTCATGACTTGGATCCTTTCTCACTGAAGTTTCATGCATAATAACTTCAAGACTTTACTTATACAGAGTCTGTCACTTTTTATTACCACTTGTAATAAGTTTATACCACTTGAAACACTTATCTACTTTTCGGAATTGTAAAATGTTATCATTCAAAGTGTGAAGCAAATACTTTCACATTCATCACTTTGTGCATAAGTGCGAGTGAGTGCCATTAAAATAACATTTATTACGGACAAGAACCCCTTCGACACATTGAAGTATACTAAGCATTACTTCAGTCTTGTTTCTGTTGAATGAATACAGTTGAACTCTTATTATTAAGGTCGCTCCTATCAAAAGACTACAATCCTGAAATTGACGAATTATGAATGTAGCCAGGTATTTTGCTATCGCATTGAGACATTTCCTAATAAACTTTAAGCTAATGATCGTTTCCACAAAGTAACTCTTTCATGGGAAATTATTGCATTTCATACGAAGAATGTAAAAGTAAAATATAATCATCCATCCAGATCCTATCAACTTTTGTAGTTAGGAAACATTTTACAGTTTATTATAAAAGCCACACACATTTACATCTACCCTTTTATGAAACTAGGAAAGCGTTTAATAAGTTATTAATCCTTAAACAAGCGGGTGAATGTTTTGTATGCGTAGTTGAGAACATGATTAGTTTGTGTCTAAGTATATACTTTCACCCTGCTTTGTTTTCTTCACATTTGGGAAATTAATTGGATTTACAACCCACGGTCCACCCATACAACCAAACCAATATGAAGCTACTAAATCATATAATTACTAACGAAGCAACTCTATAATTCCGCTAGTAGTAAATGACCACGTTCGACTACTAAAACTAAAGTACTTCAAACTATTTACTCTATTTATTTGGTTGTTCAGTATAATGGGATCTGGTAAGCTACGACAGAGCGGATATCTCTCTCAGCACAAATTAAGTAAATAAATAACTTGTGAGATTATATCAAAGTTCCCAATGAGTTAAACCAGCCCCTTATGCTGAAATAGCATGGTAAGCCTAATGGGAATTCAATAATATAAAAAATTCATAGATTTCGACCAAAACGATATCCCTCACATACAACAGTGAGCTATATTCCAGCACTGAAAACATGTATAACTATTAAAGCTAAAAGCTGCTGATTACTATTACTGTACCTGGATAGTTTAGTTTAAGTCCCTAGACTAAAATTACATTCTTACCATATCTACCTAACCTACTCCGATACTCAATGCTTAACATCAGTTCAGTACAGACAAACTTTCTTCATACCTTTTACCTGAGCGGTATGAAAAAGCGTTGTGAAATATTGTATGTCTCACTGCTAATAATGCCTCCATTGCATTGCCTCGATTAGAATACCGTGTGGATTATTGAACTGTCCATCTTGCTTGATGTCCACCTTGGCCATGCCATTAGCCATATCCCGATTGGGGATAGAAGACTAAGAAAGACAAGGTTTTTTAGATTAGAAGGTATATGATCATGTAATATCGTTTTGCTAATAATGTTATATACAAGTCTGATAATATTGCTGGGAACTTAACTCGATTAGTCCAATTTCCAATAGCTTTTACTTTTGGTATATGATTTTACATTGAACAACATATAACTGACTTGAAGGCTATTTGCTATATCTACGGCCTTCCCATCCTGAAAAGTCTTTTCCCCTTTACCTTATCAGATTATTTGTACAAATAAAATTGTCCTGCCGTTTGATTCAGAATAATCCCATGTCACTTCCAGCCTGGAAAAAGCTGTCAGTATTTTCTTAGCAGCGGTCAGGGAAAGCATTGCAGCAGCGATTCGTAATTGTAATTGCAACCTAATACAATTCAATGCATTACATGAACTTGTTGTGAGTAATATGTAAGTTATTGTCCATGCATGCATGCTATAAACACGCGAGAATGCTAGATTATCAGTAGTAGAGCTTTTTGGACATCAACCACTCATGTAAAATGTATAGAAAAATTGAAATTTTGCAAGGTTAGCCAAATAGAATGCATCGGATAGTTAGAATTCGGACTTTTCGTTTTATATACAGCGTTCATACTGAATAACGATATAAGTTTGTGGACATAGCCTGCTGGAACTCGACATGATGGAGGTGTACTTTTACCAACATGAAAAATCGGCTGTGTACAATGCAACTAACAAAACTACCCGAAGTTCATGCAGTTTTCTCCCAACCTTTCCTCGGTAAAGAGGCTCTGTAAGTTTATTAGCTTATTGAATCAAGTCGGTCCGAATTTACAGTTTGAAAATCAGTAGTAAAGGTATGTACCTTCCTAGGAATGGTTTAAGAATTTAACTTTTATGTATTTTTAATTCAAAGGTTTTAATTATTCAACGAGCTTTCTACGTGATTGTATCAAGTATATGTACCTGAATGAAACGGTGGATTGTCAAATCGTATTAAATTGAAGGAAGGTATTCAAGTTCCGTATAAACTGTGACAAAATGTATAAAAAGGCTCACAGAACCGTTCCAACCAACACAAAGTACACAGACTTTGTCAGCAAGCTCAACGAAGACCGGTTAAGAAATGTAAATTCACCTCCTCCAGATAATAATATAAATCCTAACGAAACCACTACTGAAAGTAGTATAAAGTCTAAATATGCTATTATACCTCTTCCTGTCGCAACTAATGTTACTAACCGCACAACTAACATACAAAGAACTAAACCTAGTGAGGCTGAGCCTGTGAAAGTTCCAGAAATGGTTACATTAAATCTTAATCCGCCTACTAACGTCAATCTCAGCACAAGTACCAAATTTGCAGACTTATTTTCCCCCGAAGAAAGTAACGCTTTGCAGGTTTACCTCTTGCATAAAGCTGCAAGCTCGCCCAACATTGTGTCTGACTTTGACCTCGGGGACGATGAAGAATACTTCAATATGAGCCCCACCCCCAAGCTTACTAATATACTAACTTCCCTTTCGTCACAACGACGAAAGTCAGCCGGCCAAGTAATAGAGGACCCCATTGACCGCGGGGATACCCCGAGGGACAATGTAGCAAATACGGACCAACAGTTTGGTAACAAATTGAGAACTAGTACAGAATCTGTTGCCAATATAGTTTATTCAAGTATCCGACCGGATTACGATGAAAATAACCCAACTAACCTTCCCACTGGATCCGATTCTAAGCAGGACTACGATCCCCATGAACCCCTACATAATGCAGATCAGCTAGCTTTAAGGCATGAACTGCTTAATAACATTCGAGCCATTAGTCGTGCCACATATTTCGAGGATTTGTATACTGGTAAAGTGTCACAGAATGAGGAGCCCCCTGAGACGGAGGTGTTGGAAATTTTGCAAAACGGTGCCAACCAACAGCCTGCCACTGATGAATCGTTTGGCAGAGGTCAAAGGGTAGAGTCCTGGCTAAGGGAGTCGGTGTCCAACCTGCACGATCAAGATGATGAGTTCCAAGCAGACGAAAGCCAGTCCTTATTTCACGAAGCAGTTTGGCAAGAACAAGCCCTTCCTTTAGTACCCTTATCCGTACAAGATAATACAGTTCGATCTCCCAGAATTCCATTACCAGTTCCTACCTTAAAACCTTCGCATATCCCACCCCCAAATCCGTACCTTAACCAAGGACTACCTGATCAAAGACAAAAGCTTCCACGCCAAGTGATCAACTATAACGCTTTAACTGTTGATGAGCCCAGAGAAAAACGTCCATATAGTTTTAATACCGGGGATTATCAGCTTTCTAGTCAGAGCATGAGTATTCAACCAACTGCATCATTTACCTATGCTGATATTGCTGCTAAATCTATTGCTAAAAATACTAATCGGCCTGTGCAAATAATAAAATCTAATCCGACCCTTCCGCTAAATAATGCTAGTCAATCTTTCTCTCGACATTTGGCTTCACCTTCTTCTTTACAAAATGAACAGGCTCAGTATATATCAAGGAGTTACCAAAGTCTGCCCAGATTTAGAGATAACTACGAGTACAAAGCGACGACCTCAAGTGTTGGGGCTATTAATACGGTGAGGAAACAGAATTACAATACTTCAAATGCCAAAGGAAACATTCCGAGGATTTATCAAAGACAAAATATGAATCAATGGGTTGCCAAGAAAGTATGGTTTTATATGAATGGGAACGAGAGATATCCGAGGATCGAGTATCGATTTAGGCCCAAGGATTTGAGGGACTTGGATACTTTGTTGAATATTTTGAACAAGAAGATGCCTCAACTTCCGGCTGGGGCGAGGTATTTATTTACTTCGGATGGGAGATTAATAAATTCTGTGGAGGAACTTCAGAATGAGAATAGTTACGTCGTTTCATCAATAAGAAAGTTTAAGGTAAGGTGAGTATGACTTTTTCAGTGTATTGTTAAATTTTGGGAGTACATCTACTACTACTAGGTTGAGAATGTCTTTAATATGCATGTACCGTATTGTCTCGAGTAGTGTCCCCCCTTAAATATTAGGTATTCATAACCCCATAAGCCCCGTTATATTGTAGGTTAAATTTGTCCCCAAAATAACTGAAAAAGTAATTAGTGTCCCCGGATGCTATTTGAGATCGAGACAATACGGTATGCCATTTTTCAGTATACTATTTTAGAATCGAACGGTATGAACGGTCATCGTTTCATTGTTTCAGTATAAAACCACCGAACTAAGAGTGTACGATTTTAAATCTAAATTCAATATGCCTAAAAAAGGACACTGCGAACGAAGTAAATATTTATTGAATGGATAATTAACTAATGATGAAGAGCAAATTTAAAATCAATAAAATAACAGTTTATAATAAATCAATAGTGTTTTAGGATAATTACGTGCCAAGATAAATACATAAATGAATGAAAAAAGACTACTTTTAGCTTAATCATAAACGTATCACGAGGAATCCCATTGCGAAGCCATCATTTCATCCAAAACGCCTTAAAAGTTTATAACCTACTAAATGCCTTTAAATATTTTATTAGACTTTTCTACAGTAAAACGTCTGCAACGGCAAAGTATTTTACTGCTATCATACTTTTTACTGAGTAGAAATAAGAGCTATTCAAACGCTAAAGCCCTGACCAAGACCGAGTCGCCTCACTTCCGACTTCTGAATTTTTTAATACCCAAATGTGTCCTCTAAAGCTAATTTAATACAAATTATACTTTGGATAAAATGTAGATAACCACAATCAGGCACTCGAACTTTAATCTAGCTGACCTAGCATATTTCTTGCATATGA
>JAQFZX010003372.1:0-12710 GCA_034682405.1 Hydroisotoma schaefferi | reverse complement strand
AATTTAGAGTAGAGTGCGTACCAGCTCAAACATGCATCCGCAGGATAGCATACAGTTTGAGCTGGTCGCACCAGCTACCCAATTCCTAACAAACTACTACGCTCAATGCCTAACAAACTTTACTACGCCCAATTCCTAACAACTACTACGCTCAATGCCTAACAAACTTTACTACGCCCAATTCCTAACCAACTACTATGCCCAATTCCTAACAAGCTAGTACGCCCAATTCCTAACAAACTACTACCCCTGCCTAACCCTAACAAACTACTACGCCCAATGCCTAA
Source organism: Hydroisotoma schaefferi (assembly GCA_034682405.1). NCBI lineage: Eukaryota > Metazoa > Arthropoda > Collembola > Entomobryomorpha > Isotomidae > Hydroisotoma > Hydroisotoma schaefferi. The sequence continues at coordinate 12,423 of JAQFZX010003372.1, read as the reverse complement.
CAAATTCCCGTGTCCAATTTTGAATGCCTCAGTCCCTTAAATTATCAACGCCAAAGTATTTCCCTGCCTAACGAACACTCACTCACACCCTCCCATTAACCGTGTGTATCATACTTGGTAGATCTTCTTAACAAACTTGACAAATATTCAAATCCATTGCCTGAATGTCTATCGAATTTTCTAGCCAAGCAACCCAACATGAAAGAGGATTCTGACATAGCGTTTCTACATCCCAAATCCCAAAGGATCATCAATTCTATCCCATTTCCATGTAAATGATCTTTGTTTCCTAAACTACATTGTACATTATCACTACTTCCTACTTCCCTACATGAAGATAAAAAGGAGAGGTCTGTATGGAGGTTATAAAGTTATACAACTGGAATAATAATACACAACCTCCCTTTATATCCATCCAGCCTTAGCGTAACTTTCGTAACCACCTTCTGCTAATTTCACACTGCATCACTGCAGAAAATGGAGGAAAGGAGAGTGTCAACAATCCACTGGATAATTACTTAGCCCAACTTTACCCCTTTCTCCAATTCCAACAAACTTCAGTTTCCTCCCTCCCTAGGCTAATCCTCATCCTCGTCCAGATACCGCGGGTTAACTAAGATAGCATATTTAACCTGGGAGAGATACACACATGTTGAGATGTTTGGGATAGGCGTGCGGCATAATTAACGAGGGCGGCATACGGACGAGGATTTAGGATCCAGACTTGTAGGCCTTATTGACCTGGACATACTTCCTTGAACATAATTACTACAAAGGAAACAGTTCAGAAACCCAAGGGCACTTTACCCAATCCATGTGTCTACACTTTTCAAAGATTGGTTTTTCCTTCCGAAGTAAATAACCAGATTAATATCCTTCTGGGCCTAAATATTTCAACATTGGGAATTGGGACTTTCAGTCAGGATTTCTAGGAATTTGTGTAATTAATTCAACTCTAATTTTAGTTTTTTTTGGGCAGAAATTGAGACTCGGGAAGGTTTTCTTCATACCGTACTAGTACTACCCGTTTTAATTCCCACTGTAATTGTTAAATTTAATTAATTAAATTATTAATTAATTAAATAAATAAATAATTAAATAATTAATTAATTAATTAATCTGGTCAAGATCTTAAAAAATTCTCTAGAAGAATTAAACCAGGAAAAACTGCAGTTTTCCATTTTAAAAACCACGCATATATTTACCGTATAATTCCAAATTAAAACCCCTTTTTATCAAATCAGAAGTTCAAATTTACCATTAAACTTTCAGAATTAAATATAATAGTATCCCGATCCCGTGTTGTATTTCTCTCTAAACAATATCCTCCTTCATAAATATCCATAAAATAAAATCTCTTCTAAAGTCTCTCAATAAATATTGAGCAACAGACTCCAATCCAATCTATGCCTCAAGTAGTTTGGAAATCTTGTTAAAAACTAAATCAAACCTTCGTATTTTACTGGACTTTGGCTTATTGCCCACAAAACATATTTACCAGAGAGATGGAAATGTCAAAACCGCAAAAAAGGCAACCCGACCGACCGACCAAATTGCATTCATCCATCCATCCATACTCAAAACCCAAACAGGATGAAAGCTTCAAATGAAATTCTTCAGCATAAAAAACCCTTCAATCCAGATTGGAAATACTTACTACATTATTTATGCTAACAACCAAACCTAAGGAATATCCAATACAACAAATCCACAGCATTCCACGTATCCAACATAAAATAAAAATACCCACCCACCCACAATCTTATAGGCCAAAAACCCTGTTAAATTACAGCCAAGTTAGGGTTACATTTAAATCCAGGAAGACGTGTGTGTAATACTCAGCGAATCTGAAAATTAATATAGGTAGCCAGGGGCTCTATTATGATCTACGGTAACTCCAATCATTTTTTAAATACTGCCCCTCACACATTATTTGTGAGTATTACGGTGGCAGTTTTACTATCTAAATAATTACCCCTACATTTCCAGAGTAAAAATTACAAGTGTCCAACTCCAGTTACTGTTCCTTCGAAACAATAATGACCCAGGAGGATTTAAACCGGGAATACGGCAGTATAGAGGCTTTATTATGGGTTTATCATGTGTAATCTTTCTGAATAGATCTTTAGACTTTGGAGAGAGGATAAGATGAGTAAGATAGAAGATATGGATCTAGAGTTCTAATCTCTTATCTTCTTCTTCTTCTTGGAATTAAATAAAATAAAATGCTTTCACTTCTTGAGTAAAAAGTTGTTGGAACTGTCATCAGTCCCTGTTCCACCATTTCTACTGAATATACAGAAATATACATCTTCATTCAAGATGGAGGAGGAACTATTCAGGAAACCAGACTTTGACTTCGGCTTTAGCTTTTTTTATACATCTTTCTTCCTTCCTTTTTATCCAAGTCTAAAAATAAAACATGCTTATAAACCCATCCTTTTTAGGGGCTAGATACTCTCGAGTTTTATGCAGAAAAAAATCTTTTAGTTGCTACTTTTTGTACGATTCTGTCTTTGGGTTTTCTGCCCCCTGAGGACAAATAAGAAAGTATAGTAAGTTAGTAGTAATAATAGTAGAAGTCGTAGTTGTAGTAGTAGTAGTAGCAGTAGTAGTAGTAGTAGCATTAGCAGCAGTAGTAGTAGTAGTAGTAGTAGCATTAGCAGCAGTAGTAGTAGCAGTAGTAGTAGTAGTAGTAGTTGTTGTAGTAGTAGTAGTAGTTGTAGTAGTAGTAGTAGTTGTTGTAGTAGTAGTTGTAGTTGTAGTAGTGGTAGTAGCAGTAGTAGAAGTAGCAGTAGTAGTAGTAGTAGTAGTAGCATTAGTAGTAGTAGTAGTAGTAGGTAGTTGTAGTAGTAGTTGTTGTAGTAGTAGTAGTTGTAGTAGTAGTAGTTGTTGTAGTAGTAGTTGTAGTTGTAGTAGTAGTAGTAGCAGTAGTAGCAGTAGTAGAAGTAGTAGTAGTTGTAGTAGTTGTAGTAGTAGCAGTAGTAGAAGTAGTAGTAGTTGTAGTAGTTGTAGTAGCAGTAGTAGAAGTAGTAGTTGTTGTAGTAGTTGTAGTAGTAGTAGTAGCAGTAGTAGAAGTAGTAGTAGTTGTAGTAGTTGTAGTTGTAGTAGTAGTAGTTGTAGTAGTTGTAGTTGTAGTAGTAGTAGTAGTAGTAGTAGTAGTTGTTGTAGTAGTTGTTGTAGTAGTAGTGGCAGTAATAGTAGTAGCAGTAGAAGTAATAGTAGTAGTAGTACTAGTAGTAGTAGTAGTAGTAGTGGTAGTAGTAGTAGTAGCAGTAGTAGCAGTAGTAGTAGCAGTAGTAGTAGTTGTTGTAGTTGTTGTTGTAGTAGTAGTATTAGTAGTAGTAGTAGAAGTAGTAGGAGTAGCAGCAGTAGTAGTAGTTGTTGTAGTTGTTGTAGTAGTAGTAGTAGCATTACCGCCTTATCCTGTCATTGTCTTATGTTTAACCATAAATTAGAACCGTGGTCGCTTTCTGGGTTTTTGAGAAATGTAGTAAAAGAATGAGGAGGTGGTGTGAGATATTTGGAATGTTTAGTTCTAAAACCGGGTAAAAGGACAAGGAACGGGTATTTTCCCACGCGTCAAAACAACCCACCCGTTGTTGGAACAAATAAATAAAACATCACAAGAGGATTCAATCCTTTTGATCCGTGCGTAGGGAAAACTTTCTCTGCATCCTTTCATCTTCACGCACTAACACTCTATTTCATATTAATCACCCACGGGATCTTATTCCGAATAAAGAGGAGCTAGATATCCATACCCGATTTCCTATTTTAATTACCCTGCGCCTAAAATTCCCCTGTAAATACGCTATAATTCCCCTCAGGGATGTTAAATCAGTAATAGGAGTAACAGACTGGGGATTCAAAATAAGGACACATAAAAATTGAAATAAAATGAGCTACATTTTCTGAAACGGAAGTAAAATATCCATCGTTTTGTACAAGAATTAATTTAAAATAATTAACCAAGAAATGCTTAGAGGACCCGGGGAATTATTTAAGAAATTAGGACATTCTTTCTTGAAATGCTGTGTAAAAAGTATGAATTGCTGTGAAGGTTGTGTAATAATACTTGAGGCACGTACGAACCACACCCACAATCCGTACGGTTGAATGGATTGACTCAATCTGCTGTCTCCTTAGCTTTCTCCTCCATCAACAATATTTCAGTCAAGATCTCTTTGTCAGACTGAATGTTGCAATTCTAGCATTCGTTGAACACCCAGATTCCGTAGAAACTTTACCTCAATCCAATCTATTTTAAACTTACGGTAAAAAGTCAAGTTTTAACCGAGTAAAACTTAAGTAAAAAAACGAGGTAGGTTGTGGCAAAATTTATTTGAACAAATTCCATGTTTTCCAAATACCGTATCATCTCGAATACTGTGACTGTCCCTTTTCGAATAGAAGCCCCCCTTAATTACAATTAATAACCCTACAAGCTACATGTTAAATTTTATCCTCAAAAAACGCCAGCATTTATTAATATCCCGGGACGCTATTCGAGACAATACGGTATCCCTTCCTCGATTTATCTTGACTAATTGACCAAATCATCCAGTTTAAAAGACTCTTTGACAGTATTTAAACTTTTTCCTGTATTTCTGTTCTGTTCATCTAAAAAAACGAACCAAATAAAGATTTACAGGATATAGAAAACGTGGTTTTTGGAGAAAGTAAGTGAAAGTAATTTAATATTTAATAATGAAGGGTGAAGGTATTATTATTTGTAGCAGAATGGTTGGTTGGTTGGTGGTCGGTTTGACTTTGATTAAAAGAGAGACAGAGATGATGAAACATGTCCCATTCCCTTTAATCTTCCTTCACCTCTAATCCCTCCTGTAATAACTTTATCCATGGGACTACCCGGCCACCACTACCCGGGCACTACCCACAAAAGACAAAGGAATGAAGGAGACTATCATTATCAATCTATTTGTTGTCCCCCGATTCCCAACCCAAACCCACCAACTCTCTAATACTTTCAACAAAACCCTCTCCAACTACCTTGAGACTCACCTTGCCTTGCTCAAAGAAGAAGAATGACAAACACAAAAATCATCAAACGAAATAAACTAAACTACCTCAGCATTCCTAAACCAAGCGGAAGTTAACGCATCAGCGGAGTTCCCTAAAACTGACAAAACTACAAACAAAAAACAGCAAGAAATAAAAAAGTTTCAATTTTTTTACTACCTTTTCCCTACCGTATTGTCTCGAATAGAGTCCGGGGGGACATTGATTAATTTTACAGTTTTTTTGGGTCAAATTTAACATACGTTTAATATTAATTAAGTGGGACACTATTCGAGATAATACGGTATGCTAATAGCAAGTAGAGCTAAATAAATAACAATAAAGTGTGCCGAGTGTCTCAAAAACTCCCCATCTAATTTTTCGAGTTAATTAATTAATTATCCCATCCTTCCTTACTTTACTAATTAGCCCCTTTGTATATTTTATTATTTATTCACTCTTCATAATTACTTTTTACCCCTTAGGAAATAACCCTGTTCATTTGCTCAATTTCTATTCTAAATTTATAAAAAGAGAGAAGGTATTTTTCCTCGGGATATATTTCCAACCGAGAATAATTCAAATCCTGTCATGTCGTATCATTCATCATGAGTTTTTCCCTTTTATTCCTACCTACCTACCTACTATCCAGCTATAAAAAACTCGATAAGCTCTCAAGTATTATTATTATTACTGCCCTTTATTTGGACCATAAAAACCCCTACTAACTGTAGAGCGTTCAGTCTTTTGAGAAGATTGATCCAAGGTTATAATGGGGCCGTTAAGGAAGCCCTTATTTCAAAATAAAAGCCCCTGTCACTATTCACTATCCCAGCATTAGGACTATATATGAAGGAATTTCAATCCCTCTGGGGCATTATTTTGGGGCCTGTGAAGTGGAAATTAATTAAAAAGAGAAATACGGTATAAACTGTTACCTCCACCCACCATTGTTACATGGCATATTTCTCCATAAATAAATTATTCAGGGTAGTTTCCCATCTTCAAATATTCAATTCCATTTTCAGAAACATTTATATAAGAATTCCAACATGGAATTATGATTATTGCAAATTGCAAGGATGATTGATAAAAATACGGGCGAAAGCCATGCCATCCTACATCCGACACTCCATTCAGCAACTTTTTCTATCCACACCGCCCTCATTTACAATCCGCACAGGTCACACCTATTCCAACCTTAACAATCCTACCATAATGTTTGCTTTTTATACCTTTAATTTAACCCCTTTGCAAAGACTGCAAGAGGTACAGACCGCGGAAACTACCCGGGATTGCAGGCATTTCCCAGAAAATGAACTACGATCCTTATGAAAGTCCTTGAAGAGGTGAAATAAATAGGGATCCCTTCCTATAAGATCTATCTTGGTTCTTTAAATATATAAAACTTTGACCAAGAGTAACGGTAGTCGGTCTTGAAAAACGATCCAGAGAAATGGAATGCGGGTTGACATTAGTCAGTGGAAGCAATAAAAACTAGGATGGGTCTATTTTATTACCAAATTAAAGTCCCACTTTATTTATATCTTATGTACTATTTTATCCCGGCATCTCTTTCCCATCATCTCTACCTTATTTCTACCACAAGTACTAGTACTAGCTCAGCTATTAGTACAATTACACCAGAACTACCACAAGGACCCAAAACATTCTTGGATAAGCTAACCAGAACCACCAATCCAATAGCATTTGAGAAACTCCCCTCTAAAAAATTTACCGTGTTACCCGAATTAATCCCACTATATTTTGCAGTATTGTTTCGAAAAAAAACTTAATTTGAGGAAGAAAGGGACAATTTTTAGGAGGAATTATACCAGGAGACACTATGATGAAAAAGATACCGTCAAAGGGGGAATTATTTAGAGGGGGTATTTATTAACCGGGGGTACGAGGGACAGTTTGAACATGCGGAAGATAAGGACAATGTTTAGGAGGAATTATACCAGGAGAAACTAATCCGGTATGGTAAAAAGAAACCCTCAAAGGGGGAATTATATAGAAGGGGTATTATTAAGCAGAGGTTACTAAAAATTCCCTTTATTCCATATAAAACGATCATTCCATGTGCCCTTCCTTAATATTATTAAACACTTAAGCAACCTCCACAGATAAAATAAAACATAACTTTCCCATAAAAAAAAGTTAAACTTTTTGGTAAAACTTTAGCAAAACTCCTGCCACGTACATATGCTTCTAGTTCTAGTACATCATCCATTCCTACAACCATTCAACGTAGAATTATTCATAAAGGAATACATTAACATTTATACCAATTTTAGGATTATTCCCAATTCCCATACTCAAACCAACCAACGACCAACTTCTATCCAATTCAAAAGTTCAATTATCATGAATAAATACTCTCTCTCTCTCTCTCCAAACTGATTGCTTACTTTCTCCTACAAATCTAATTAAAATTTGATCAAGTATGAGTTAATTTACATATCAAAAGTACCCATTGGATTGAATTCCAATCACCAAATCCCATTCTCCACATTAAATAACAGTTAAACAGGGTTTTACCACGATGGGAAAGCACCATTTGCACACAATTTATTTCCAATATACACCCAATTCTTGACTTTTATAAGATCAAATTAGCTTCATTCATTGGACAAAAACACAGCAAAACACTTAATCCCATTCCTCATCTCAACCTGTATTAAACTAGGTAAGTGTAACAAACTTCTACAAAAATCTCACAGTTTCTCATAAAACTAAACATATTATTCCAACAGCCGGAAATACCCGGTATTCTTCCTACCCGGAAAGCAAAATAAACGTTCAGGAGTTCAGGGAAAAAGCCCTGAAAGCGTAAATCAATAGTAAGGAAGTAATATAGGTTGCTGGGATAATAAATAGCTAGAATCAGCAGTCCCGGCACAGCAGGTATTGTCAGCTTATCAGCAGGACGGGGAATAAATTGTCCCTTTAAGCACGTCACATCTTGAATTAATTCCCCCATCCGGCATCTACAGAAAGATCATAGGAAGCTTACGTCTTAAACTCTTCAATAAAACCCGTTAATTCCTAACATTTTAAATACTAAAATTATCCTTCTAGACTCCTAACAAGACCGGATGCATACAAATCTACTAAAAAGGGGTCATTTTAATGCACAAATATTTAAAAATCCAATCACAATTCGTCACACATTGTCACAGAGAGGTGGACAGGGCTTGCCAGTTGCTAAATAAACCTTAAAAACGGGGAATTTGTTGGACTTTTCCATATGTTTGTGAATGAAAGGCTCCAGCAGAATTCTGAGTGAGATGGGAATGCTGGAGAATAGTAGTAGGCCGTGAGAATTGGCCATCGATCCTTCCAAGATTTATTGCCCATCCTGTTCTTTGAATACAAACCAAGTAATAGATACATACTCTCTTCTCTAGAATAACCATGAAAGGATTGGGAATAGGTTCCAGAGCCAACACACACAGAACTACTACATCCTCGTTCATATGCCGCGTCAAGGAATTCGTTTCCAAAAGCTGAGCCTCGCAAAGGGTGCGGCAGGGCTTACAAGTGAAAGGTACTCCTTTCCTTCAATCCTCGCATGCAACCCGCAAGTTATGCGTGATTCCGTCCTTATAAAAGGTATGTTAACGCGGCTTATGAACGGGATAACTATAAGGAGAGAGAGGTTAGTAGTCGTAGTCGTAATGATACCTTGGCACCGTATTCATCTGACATTGTGATCAAGAGAGACCGAATTGGGTGGAAATGTCGCATAAAAAAAAACCCCCCGATGCACCAAAATCTAAATTATCTCAGTTTCGGAATTCCATCCAATTCCGGCTAATGCCTCCATCCAACCTGCTAAGGTGTATTCATTAATTTTTAATAAACAAAAAGTCCTAAAGTTCCTCCCAGAATCCTGCCCTAATAATACCGAATTCTGTAGTTAGTTAGCAAGCTTATGTCTCGGTCTTAGCCGTGGCTTATGCAAAATTAGTACACAGAATAGCCTTTTACCCAATAACAATAAATATTCCGTCTAAATGACTTAAAATACAAACTAAACCCACTACAACTACTACTGAATGAGCACATCTACAGAGGAGGAGGCGTGTGGCCCTCTTCATATTTATTTCCATATCCAGAGGGGTTTTTATCCCTGGGTGGGTGTGGTTCTCCAGACCAAAGATTTCACAATATTAACAACATTCTGGAGTAAATGAGTTAACTATAAAATTATAAATACTACGGAGATGCAAGGAGGGCTAAAGTTACAGAGGTGAACGCCAAGTCAAACCATGCATGTTTCCCTAAGGGAACTTTCTGTAAAGTGGGCGACTTATAACCGAGGTGTTGAGGTATTTCCGCGCATTAGACCCGCTATCTCCTATAAATTGTAGAGGTAACTAGAAATTAGACCACACTAACTATCACGTAGATTTAAAATCGATAACTTATTATCATTAATTGTAGCCCAGTCCTGTAAAATGTTATAGCTACTAATATCCCTCCTAAGAATCCAATGGCCTGACTTCTACACTCTCATTTCATAGATAGTAGACGGTAGATGATAGCAAACACCTCCGATCTGGTTGTTTCCGTTAGCCTAAAGTATAATTTAATTGGTATTGTCAACCTCCCCTCCCTGGGTTTAATCAATGCATGCGGGTATAATACAGGAAAGCCTACAGAGTTCTACCTGAAATCATAAGCTTCCCTTTTAATCCTTTACCTCCTATTCAGCCCCATTGTTAATATTTACACTACGCTTTGCCAACTTTGAATACACACTTTCCCCTTGGCTAATTACTTTCTCCTCAATCCATAAATTAACCTTAAACATAACCTAACCACCTTCCGTTCTTATGCACAACTCAGCTCTTGTTTCACCAGTAGTTTCTCTGCCCATTATTAATTACGATAGCATTAATACAACATGGTTGACCTGACAGGAACTCAACTCGGGTTATCTTAGAGGTCAAAAGGTCAGATGCAGATGAATTAATTAACTTTTTATAAGTACATGGGTACATTTATGATCAATTTTATGCACATATTGTCATCTATCTTATCGTGTGGATCGTGTAAAAACACAGCGTTAAATTCTGAAAGTTTTGGGTACACATTTTCAAGGATAATATTACAGACTACTTTGCATAGTAAAAGTAAAGAAAAGCTGAGATTCACGGCTTTAGATTAGTTAAGGTTTTTAATAGTCTAGTTTTAATTCCTCATTGCCATGCTTCTCCAGTTGCATTCCATCGATTGTATTTTTATGCTTAAAGTATAAAGAGTAAATGTAAAATGTCAGGTTTATTACCTCTACGGGCGGAGGGGAAACTAATTACATAATTAGATATAGCTACAGTTACGCTAAACACGTCACATGTGAATTGGACTTTAGCACAACACACATTATTTTACTAACAATATTGTTCTCGTCATAATAATCATAGAACTTTTAATCTTGAATATCAAACAAAAACAGATGGAACTTTCACACAAAATAGTACGACACTATTTGAAAGTCAAGGAAAGCAGGAAACAACGAAAGTGCGCTTATTATTAAGCAGGAAAAGCATATCTGACTACTACTACTCCTACTACTGCTACTACTACCACTACCACTACTACTACTACTATTACTACTACTACCATTACTACTACTCCTTCAGTTGCTACACTACTACTACTACTACTACTACTGTTACTACTGCTACTGCTACTACTACTGCTACTATTACTATTACTGCTACTACGGCTTTTACTACTATTACGGCTACAACTACTATTAGGTACTTGTACTGCTATTACTACTACTACTTACTACTACTACTACTACTACTACTACTACTACTACTACAACAACAACTGCTACTAAACTTTTACTACAACAAATTCCATCCTAATATCCCCAAATAAACATACCACCAGCCCCCATTCCTTCTTGCCACTTATTAAGTAATTTTAATCCTCTAAAACTTTCCCCATCCTTCCTCCTCCCACCCGCACCCCTTCCTCACGTGTGACAAAACCTCTCTACAGAAGATCTATGTAAATATCATTAAAAGTTGGTAAAAGTAGTAAGTAACTTTCCTTGTCGGGACTAATTCAAAGCTCCAAAATACCGTAAGGATTTATTCCTAAAAGGTTTACTAAAACCACCAAAACACACCTCCTTCCTCCTCTACCCAAACTTTCTTTTGTTTCCCAAACACTCAAATAACTTGTCAAAACTACAAAAGCCAACATAACAAAACAAATATGCATTCAGTAGAAGAAACCTCATCAACTGCCAACGACACTGCCTACCTGACGTGATCTGGGATTTTATGCATGATTTGTATTCCCTCGGCTGCGTTCTTCTACAAACAACTCACACGTCCACCTTAAATGACAGGTTTAACACTAATTGAATAACAAAGACAGGGACCATCATGCCATGATCATGATCATCAACCTGCACTACCACTAATACTCCCTACTATGTATTATTATAAACCACCGTTTTAGAGGAACACTTTATAAAGTGTTGGGTATTCAAAACAATCCTGCAGACTGACTAGGCCTTTGTTTACCCTTTATCTTCGGATTACAGTCCGTGTGGTATTATTAAAATTTAAAGGGGGAAGTAAAGTGGAAGATCGATCTACTCCAGATAACAAAAATGGAAGTAATGTTGTTGTATTTTGGAGTGAGAAGGAGAGAGATCGAGATCGAGAGAGGAAGAGATCTGTCAAAAAGTAATCCGAGTTGGCTAATAGTTTTATTAAATATTAAACGGATGTTTGGAAGTTGAGTGAGAAGTAGAAAGTGAAAGGAGACAACATACTACAAGCTCATTTTAGATTATTACTTCAATTTCACATTTGTTCCTCATTTATTATTTCTACTCAACTGCCAGTTCCCATCCCACTCCTACTCCTACTCCTACTCTCCTACTAACAATCTATCTAACTTATTTTATCTCAGCCACTACCACTATTATCTCTTGTTACGTTATCAAATCAAACTTTAAATTCTACTACTACTACTACGTTTACTACTACTACTACAGCTACTACTACTACAGCTACTACTACTACAGCTACTACTACTACTACTACTATACTACTACTACTACTACTACTACTACTACTGCTAATACGTTTACTTCTATTACTACTACTACTCTACTGCTACTGCTGCTACAACGACTATTACTACTTACTACTACTACTACTACTACTACAGCTACTACAACTACTACTACTACAGCTACTACTACTACTACTACTACTACTAGTACTACTCCTACAACTACGACAACTACTGCATTTACTACAGGAGGGCAGAAATGGTCCAACCCGGGTTGTAGGATACGCCAGGCGTTAGCATTAGCAGAGATTGATGCCATATCCTTCCAACCTCTTATTATAAAAT
>JAQFZX010003371.1:0-12727 GCA_034682405.1 Hydroisotoma schaefferi | reverse complement strand
GTGGATACGACCCAAGGTCTCGAGCCCCTTCTCGCTCTCCCCTTCAACCTAAAATGTCACGAGAACGCGGAATGTCAGCAGGTCAAGGTCGGGTCAAAGATCTCCGCCTCCGAGTCAGGAGCTCCCGACCTGGACGTTGAGGTCGAGGAGGTCAGCATGTGCGTCTGTCGTCCTGGATTTTATCCCACAAATAATTTCGACAACTGTGACCTTCCCCAACCGACGTTAGACTGGAAGATGGTCCACATGCCCCTTCCAAAACGACCCTTCCTTAAGAATAAATATGAGGACCTGGATGAGCAGGACTACTGAACATATTTATCACATTTTATACATTTAACTGAGTGGGTGTGGCTCAGAAATCCTTGCAAATATTTCGCAAAAAATACTCAAATAAATTATTTTATTGATTTAAATGCACATTTATCAGAACTAAACATGTAAAATAGTAAATTATACCGAATTAATAAGAGCGTAAAGGAGAGGGAAATAAGCACCGTACATTTTCGAATAGAGCCTATGGGCTATTATTAAATCCTGGGGACTTCTAGGGTGAATTAAAAGGAAAACTAAGGATATATTATGTACCCCCACACGGGGTAATTATTGTGAAACCTTGATATTCTTCTTGGAACAGGATTGGGTGCACTCCCAAAGACTACTGAACCTATTGGCATTCCCCCCACATCCATTATACAAAAAGTGCTGACACCGATTGATTTCGGGGTCATAATAAAAATTATCAATGTAGTTTCCTCTTCGAATCCCCTGACAAATAATCCCAGAATCTCTCTCCAACTGACAAAATGCAAGAGGGAACATCCTCCGGACCTTGTTCTTCTTGGAGGAGTCTCCACCACCTCCTGTACCAAAATCCAGACCACCCGAACCTTTACTCCCTCGACCTCTCACCCTTCGACCTTCCCTTTTATGAAGGCAGACGGACTGACAGTCCGTCTCTGACCCGAAGTTATTCAGGTTCTGTCCACATCCGGAATAGCTAAATGGGAGGCAGGTCTGGGTGGCTGTGGAGTAGTAGAAGCGTTGTAGGGATCCCTTACAGTCTCCGGTGACCAGGGGCTCGGCACAAGGGTCAACGGCTGAGGGACTTTCTGCTATGGATCTAGTCCATTCATCAGCATGGAGGATGTCAAGGGTTTGGGAAGGCTTCTCCACAACAACTGAGGCAGAATCGGAGGGTTTTGACCCGAGAAGTAGGTTTGCAGAAAGGTCAACTCCTGAGTTTCCTTTCGCCGTTCCAAGGGAGGACAGTAAGCCCTTTAAATAAAGTGTGTCAGTTTAAAATTGTAAAAATAAAAGGGTGTAGTAAGAGAAGGAACTTCTTACATCGTTTGATTCCAGAATAGCCGGAGCTATTTGACCTTCATTCCCTGCAGCTGCAGCAGCCGCACCCTCGTTCCCTACAGCAGCCGCAACCTCATTTCCTTCAGCAGCCATACTCTCATTCCCTACAGCAGCCGCCCCCTCGCTCCCTACAGCAGCCGCAACCTCATTCCCTACAGCAGCCATACCCTCATTTCCTACAGCAGCCATACCCTCATTCCCTACAGCAGCCGCACCCTCGCTCCCCTCAGCAGCCACAACCTCATTCCCTACAGCAGCCGCACCCTCGTTCCCTACAGCAGCCGCAACGTTATTCCTTACATCAGCCGCACCCTCATTCATTACAGCACCAAGACCCTCATATCTCATAGCAGCCGCACCTACGCTCCCCTCAGCAGCCACAACCTCATTCCCTACAGCAGCCGCACCCTCGTTCCGTACAGCAGCCGCAACGTTATTCCTTACATCAGCCGCACCCTCATTCATTACAGCATCAAGACCCTCATATCTCATAGCAGCCGCACCCTCGCTCCCTACAGCAGCCGAAACCTCATTCCCTACAGCAGCCGCGCCCTCGTTCCCTACAGCAGCCGCAACGTTATTCCCTACAGCAGCCGCACCCTCATTTATTACAGCAGCTGCACCCTCGTTCCCTACAGCAGCCGCAACTTCATTCATTACAGCAGCCGAAACCTCATTTCCTACGGCGACAGGATCCACAGCAGCAGGAGCAAGTACAGCGCTTTTATCTGCAGTAACTACACCCAACAAGTTGTTCGCTTCTGCGACCGTCAAACCACTTTCAGGGGCCACCACTCCCACTCCCTCCACTTTATTTTGTTCAACGAGACCAGCTCCTTCTGCAGCGTTGACTGCATTTTGTTCAAAGAAACCAGCAGCGTTGACCTGGAGGTTAGGGGACTCCAAGTTATTCCCTTCAACAGATGATACTTCTCGTTTCCCTCCAGCCTCCTTCCACTCTCCTTGTCCAAGTTCGGAATCTGCCAGACTGCTCATCTCCTCCTGACGCTTGACAGTGGGAGGGATTTCTTCCGACACAGTCTCCGTGTCCCTCCTAGTTGGAGCAGGGTCAAAGGTCAACTGTCCCTTCTCCCCCGTTGTCCGTCTTTTCCCCATTGATACATCATCCTCCTCCTCCTCTTCCTCCTCATCGTCATAATATTCCTCCCCTTGTCGCTTCCTTCGGACAGTTTCACCTCCAACCTCCACAATATTTGTCTTATCTGCTTCAAAAATACCTGAAAATACAATAAAAAACACCTTATCTGTTAGACATCTTATATAAAAACAGATAAGCCCCTAGGACCTTACTTTGTAGATAAACTAAATAAAAACCACTCACCACCGTTCATCAGGTCCTTGATTTCCCGACGCGTGGAAGCGCAAAGTCCATCCTTAGCTAAAGCTAGCAGAATAAATAAGGATACAAGAACCTTCATTTTACCAAAGTTTCTGACGATTCGGAGATATCTTTGTTGTAATTATTATTAGTATGAGTGAACATTGGGTTGGTTGTGGTCGTGGACTCAGTAAAGGAATGAAGGATAGAGTACAATAAATTGTGGAATAAATCCCGGAAATTGACCAGAGAATGAATGAATGAGAGACCTAGTTTCTCCACAAAAGGTGAGTAATACATTTGTTTATAGTTTTAAAAAACAGGTTTGAATGAAAGGAACACAGGATGTTTTTTAACCGAAATAATTAATAACATATCCTATCTGAAATAGCCAAACGCTGGATTCCCACATTTGGAAGTAGATAACTCCGACTTGACTTGATTTCCTTTGTAACTTGAGGATCAACCAGGAAAGTTTTATTTCCTGTTTACTATCCATAAACAAGAAGTAACTGGCCATTAAATCCTTGCTTATTCCCTTCCAACTTGAAGTACATTCTTCTGAAATTAAAGAATAACAATAGAATGTATGCCAAAGTCTGATTTACTCTCCTGTAATTAAATCCTCCCTTAAAACATGGAAGTCATGGAAGAAATGGATGGGCTAATCCATCCAGGGTTGACTATTTAATTAATAAAATACTAGACAGTTAATTAGTTTTTCATAGATCCCTGCACAATCTTTATTAGATTTACTTGATGGAAGTTGCTAACATTGATTGATCTATTTAGTATTGATTACATGTTGTATTTGAGTAATTAATCTGAATAAAATATTTGAAATTAAGCTGACAAAAATAGAAATAATACTTGATTGGGTTGCTCCATCCCGGTTAGTCTGTTAAGTTACACCAGTCTTCAATTTCTAAATCTTTCTCACCACTGCACTATACTTTCCTTAATTAGTATGGAAAGAATCTGCTATTAATTATCTTACCCGACCCACGTTGCAAATAATCTCACAGTCTATAATTAATGGTAACTATACAAGAATCTCATAATCTCAATAACTGAACACATAACTATTCCTTCCTCTGAATCAGTAAAATTAATAAACTACACAATAACAATTAATAATTCGGTTTCTACAGGATTAACAACGTGATAGGAAGGTTTTTAGGACTTATAGAGCTGAAGACTAGTCTGTGTTTCGTTATCCGTTGTCTCCAAAAAGCTTAGACTCCCCCCTTTCACATCTTGTTGGAGGAAATCCAAAGGATCTTGATGATTTTGGGTGGTAGTTTCCGGAAGGAGATCAAATCCTGATGGTAAATACGTATCCCGAACCCGATCAGTGCTGGAATGAGATTCAAAAAAAGCAGACCAGTCGTCCTCCAAGGATAAACCACTTCCTACCCATGTTTGGGTTTCCGTCGTCACAAGAGGAAGGATCTTGTCGATAGAGTCATCCAAATCGAAAGACTGATCGAATGAAAGGGCGTAAAGAGAGGTGG
Source organism: Hydroisotoma schaefferi (assembly GCA_034682405.1). NCBI lineage: Eukaryota > Metazoa > Arthropoda > Collembola > Entomobryomorpha > Isotomidae > Hydroisotoma > Hydroisotoma schaefferi. The sequence continues at coordinate 8,509 of JAQFZX010003371.1, read as the reverse complement.
ATGCTCCATAAAATGAATTAGGTTCTGTTTGCGTCTCCCGATGGAGCTCCTCCAGGTCAAAGAGTTGCTGTGCGGCTTCATCAAATCTGTTCCCAACGCACATTTCCGAAGTAGCTACTCCAGCATTTGGATAACAGAGATCGGAAAGTTCGAAAGGGGATGGGTAATTCATAGCAGCTACTGACCCACTTTCAGCCTCACCCTTTGATAACTGAGGTTCGGGATATTTATCCAGATAATCGAAAGAATCCACCATGGAGGAAGGAGTCTCGGGACTTGGGACAGGGCTGGATTGGGTCTGAGCCTCTTCAATCTCTCGTTTCGATAACCGCCGTCGTTTTCTAACGTTGGATGTTTGAGTTTCGGTGGATATTTTACATCTTATCTTTGCCGTTTGGGTTTCAGCAGACTTTTTTCTTTTAGCTTGACGCTTATTCTCGGTCTTGGCTTTGGAAGAGGTAAAGCTGGCAGGGGAGTTATCATCAGGTACGAGTTCGGTCTGAGTTCCCATTTCTACCTTCAGTTTAGGAGATTCTGTTCCATTTTGGTAGGTCCAAGTTACATGGCTTTCCGCACCACAAATCGTTATTGTTGTTGGCTTTGGAACTAAAACTGGAATCTTATCGTATTTCTTGCTGCATCCCACACTTTTTCCTGCTAGACTTACAGCTGCCAACTTATTTTTTAGGGTTTCCTCAGATCTCTTCGCTTGTGACTCTTGCTTTAACGTTCTGGGGAAATAAATAAACCCATATTTCACTCCTTTTTAAAACCAAAATCACGCACATAATGATATGGTAGCTTACTGGATTAAGTGCCTGTATTTCTCATAATCATAAGTATGAGACTTTCGTCTACAGTGAGTCTGCAGGGCCTCAAGGGACACGTAGGTCGAAGAGCAGGAGGAACAATTGAACGAATTCCCACACATCCTCTTATGAATCTCTAGAAAAACGAGGGTAGAGAACGTCTTGCTACATAAACTGCAACTGTGGGTTTTAGGTGCGTGGACTTTCAGAAAGTGCTAAAGAAAAAAACAAAAGTAATTTATAAATACAAAGTTACAAAGTACCCTATTACCGTAAAGTCGATACGAAGAGATTATGTTATATAATCTATCAAAAAAGTATGTTTTGAAGCATCTTAAACATACATAGGGAGAAATGCGCCATACCTAACGGTTTAGACGCCCTCACGCCCTGGACGCCCTCGCGGCCTAGATACCCTCGCGGATAGGTCGCGAGGACGTGCCAAAACAGGGCATCTTGCCCTGATACTTAAGAGCCCATACTTAACGTTTTTGGGAACAAGGCCCATATACGGCCCTAGGCATGTTTTAAGAGGGCGCGGGCATGGCGCGGGCATGGCGCGTTAATTTAGCATGCGGCTAAATAAACGAGGGCGGCTCTTGGTCACGACTTTCCAGTATCCAGTAGTAAAATTGACCAACCTGACGAAGGTACTTGAGTCTACTAAAGTTCCTAGATCCATCCGACTTTTTGTAGTTGTAACTGCAGTTGTCAACACTGCAATAATACCTCAGGGGTACATTTTTCGGCAGCTGCAACTCCACAGTTTTAGGAAGAGAGGTATTATTAGGACTGAGGATCCGAAGAATGTGTTTCTTGAGGTGGAACTCAACGGAGTGGTGTTTTTTTAAAGTTTCTCTACAAAAGGTGACAGGGCAGGTGATGACCTTTGTGTCAATGTACATCCCCAACGGCGGCGACACCTTTATCTCCTTCCATGTCTTTGGATCTGCACGGATAAGGTAAACTCTTAATTTATAACTCAATCGAGTGGTTCAACTAATTACAGTAATTCCTTCACAATAAGCCGCGGCGTATGCCTAAAAGGGTTTTGAAGCATGTTTAACATGTTAGTTTAAGGGACAGCGTACAGCTCAGCGGCTTAGTTAACGGGGACGGCCTATTGTCGAGGTATTTTAATAAAATTGACCTCTGACCTCCAAGAAAGGCAGCTTCAGTGGCCGGAGGGAGGATACCGAAGGGACAGAGGATGTCAGATTGAAGAAGGATGTATCCCAAAGGGTCATGCAAAAGGGGAGGGAGGTCAGGGCCGTCCAAAATATACTGACAATCCATCAATCACCCTGGTCTCTAAATTACCTGGAATGAAGAAAATTACAAGACAGAATAATTAACCTCCTGACCTCTTGACCTTTGATAATGTAATTAGAATAAGCGTACTAACCCCCATTGTTCTACTCCTGACCTCTGACCTCTGACCTTGTCGCTGCCTCAATTCATTTCATGCTCTACTAAACTTAAAACTGGAGGAAGGTTTCAAAAAAATAAATAAAGATAGGAGAATATAAATATAAGGAATTTATGTTTCCCACATCCTACCAACCAACCCAAATTGAGACAAACAATGACCCTTGTTATATTATACACTCTTTAAAAGGTCAGAGGTCAGAGGTCAACCACGATGGGATACCGTTACAAATAACATTAAAGGATATGAAATGAAGGGGTATGGCTGGGCGGGGCCTGCTTAACATGCGAAGGATAGGGCGTATCGGGAATTCCAGGGGGTACTGAAAACTTTTAGGGGATACAATAATAATAGTGGTTGCGCCAAAGGTCAGAGGAGGTCAAAGGTTACGTTGGATAATTAAAGTGAGCCGTACTGACGACCACACCCCTCCCAATAATTTCATCTCTTCATTCCATTCTGGCATTTTATGAACGGTGGTGTCAGCGGTTCAGTTTATTGAACCGTTTAAAATAAAACTATTTATTTCTTATCGATTTATATCGGGGGATTGAGGGATGAATTATCCGTATAATTCTATGTAGCTTAGCATGCTTGAATGCCACATACACAGCTTCTTCATGCAACAATGCGGGTCTATTCATCTCTCAGTCAGTATTAAACTATATGATAAGGTAGCTGGCAGGTTCTTATTCTGAGGATAGTAAGGAGGATGATAAGATAAGATAGAGAATGATAAGCCTGACTGAACTATCCAACTAAACCATCCTTCTATCTCTTATTCTGCTATAAAGATTAAATGTATGAAGATGAGCTATAATAAATAGACCAGAACCAACACAAACCACACACACACACACAGCAATAAGGAAATCCATTATATTCAACAATCAAACTTTCAATTATTCCGTCCGTATATTGTTGTTGTGTTCCATTGTTCATCCATTTTACCTATCACTTTCCAACAAATCCTGAAACTTTAAATAAAAATCAATAAAAGTTGGAACAAGAATGATAAAGAGTTTTAAAATAGACCGAATAAATGGGCTTATTTTGCTTTTTTCTAAATATAATTTTGGTTTTAGTGGTAATTAAATAAAGGAATAAACGTCCCCACACCCCAACTTATTTCAATAATAGGAATGAATGAGGGGGTGTGGCCGGTGGATATAAATTGGCTGAGAGTAATATTATTTAAGGAAAGTGTCCATTTAAAACTAAAATAATGGACTTACACAAAGTACAATTGGCCATTAGAAACTTTTATGCTCAACCTAATCAATTTAAAATATTAAAATAAATAAATGAACAATGAGAAATAAAAAGGTTTATGCAAACTCGGTTTTAGAAATATGGATGGATTTATGGGACTTTGGAAATTGTTTTTATGAGGATGATGAAGATTAGTAATTAATTAATAGTAATCCATACGACGCGATTTAATTACTCTAAATAAACCAGACCACCACACTTCAACAGACATGGATGATTTATTTATGGCCAAATTTAAAAAAATAATAATATTATTCTATACAGACATTCCGTTTATTTCTTGTCCAGTGCAGTTTTAATTAAAATTAATTAAAGCTAACTTTACCGTAGTTTATGAAGAATGACGAAGCTTTATAGCATTCCTAACAGTTAATTAATTAATTGTCAACTCAAGTGGGCCCTCCTGGTCCAACTAATAACCAAACAAACAAACTTTCCAATAATATTCCATGTGGGTAATTCTTCTAAACTCTAAAAATCCTTTTTTTTAGTTCTGTTATCTTTGACTAAAAAGGTGAAATAACCCAGAGATAGATAATAAATACAAAAAGTCAAGTTAGTTGACGACAAGAAGGATTCAATGACGTCAACAAAGTTGTATATACTTTTTAAATAAATAAATCTCGATCCCAATCAAGACCCTATAGACTATTTTTTGTAATAATTAATTCATAATCCAATTAGTAAAAACATCCCTAAATAAACTAACACAGAGTTGGCAAAACTAGCCCAGGATATGATAAAGATAGATAGTAAGTATAGTTTTGTATTAAATGGGCATTCAACTGTTGGAAATCCTAGTAAAAATTACTTTAATCTCCAACTTATCCACATTTTTTAACCCTTCATCTTCTTCTTAATTCATTCCACGTTTATTTATTCAACTCAAAATGATTATAGGGATTAATAATTCATAAGTGTTGTTTCTGCATAGGAGTTAGTGGAAAGCTCACACGTGGATTATAAATATATCTAATAAGTAATCCTAGTAGATTTAGATTAGCAGAATGCTCCATATAATAATAAAGAATACCTCATTTATTTACACTTTCTAAGCCCAAAGCCTCAACAACCGAACAGACAGGCATTAAAATCTGAATGAATTCAATGAATATGTTTACTACTAATTGTAGCAATAGTAGTAGTAGTAGTAGTAGTACTAGTAGTAGTGGTAGTAGTAGTAGTAGTAGTAGTAGCAGTAGTAGTAGTAGTATTAGTATGTGTAGTAGTAGTGCCAGTACCGAGTGCAGACTACTTTACGATCAAGGAGTTAGAGTAAAAGTTGTTAAAAACAAAACGATTAAGCAAGCCAAAATGAAACAATAGTAACTTTAACCGAGTCTCTGCAGTTTTTATCATCAGTTTTTTTAGTGAGTGAGAGTGTTAGATTTACAGAGAGAGGTATACGGACGGATTTATTAAAAACACTCACATCATCTACACTTACACACATACCAATCTTAATCTCCCAATTCCGTCAGAATTAGACATTTAGTAGGAACTTGTCGAGAAAAAAGTTTAGAAAATAAATTCACAAGAAACTGGGATAAAACTTTAAAAGAACAAATATGGATTTAAAGAGCTGGAAAGTTATCTCTGATTTTGTATATCTCTGTAAAAAGGTGCATTTTATGGGATGATAAGCCGGTTAAAGTGTTATTTCTTAACATATAGTTCCGAGTGACTAAATGTCAAGAGGAAGAATGAGACTGGAGGATTTATAAATAAATAAAAGGATATTTATTATGAGAACAAAGTCAAAGGGATCGTTCCTCCTTCATAGAGCAACTTCATGTCCATCCTCCGTCGGACGGAGTAACAGGTAAGGCCTTATCTTTTATCTTATCCAACGTTTTTTAAATATACATGACTTTCGGAGGTTACTATGAGACTGTGCCCTGTCAAATCCTCCTCGTAGGTAATTAATCTGTTAATCCTACAACACACTCTTGAGTTGGATATAAGTCAACCCCAGTCAGTCATAATTAGTCTGATCCAATTAGACATAAATAGTATAGGGAGAAATGGTAGGATTTATTCTAATTCTGGAATGGAAATGCCATGCAAATTCGTATAAAGTTTAACATTCCCATGCAAATCATCACATTCGTTTGGAACTTTCAGAATGACAGTGAAGAGTGAAGGGACTTGCATAAATAAAATAAAATAAAAATCAGATGATATTCGTCATCATATTCTGTATTTATTTTACTCATCAGTTAACAAGTACGTCAACTGGTTGTCAATTCCTCTGGTTGACAAAAATCCCCTTATCTCTCCCTCACAACCTTACATTAATTATCATTATCGTACGCGTAAAAAATAGACTCGACTACTACTACTACGTAGTAATAATAATACGACAAAGGATGATAAGAGCTTATCAGGGTTAAGCAGAAAAAGTTGGGCTCATCACAATATTAATATTCCGTCATCATTTATTGTCAACCACATTCCTTTTTGTTTAGGGATTCTGTCATTCGGTGTGTAATTAATTGAAACAACTTTACTCTGACGTACTCGTCATAAGGTTGTTATGGTATACAAAATAAAGGTTAAAAAAGAGTGGGTGTGGTATTAAAAGTGGGAGAGTGGTATTATAGAAGTGGTAGAGTGGTATTATAGAAGTGGGAGAGTGGTATTAGTAGAAGTGGGGGAGTGGTAGAATATGTTAAGGAAGTTGGCCTATTGTGGAAGTCCCATAGGAAAGAGATGCAGGGGACAGCAGCCCTCAGAATGTCACTTCCACGAGGAAGAGGTCAAGGTTCATAATTCCAAGGGTTTCCTATCCCCTTCCCCTTCTTTAATTGGGTAAATAACAGGTTTCTGCATATGTAGGGGTTTATAAAGTAAAAAAAGCCCCTGGGGAAGCTAATACGGTGGGTTTTATATGGATTGCTACTATGCAATTATTAATCTTCACTTATTGTTGACCTTAATTTAGACTGAGTGGAAATAGCAGATATGGATATTTGGGTGAGAATATCATATCAAGTCCATCAGAAGTCCGTAAGACGCTGCGACTTCTTCCCAGCAGTCCCCTGGGGAAAAGTCCACGACCACACCCACACCAAACCAGAGAGACGCTTGACGCCGTTCTGGCCGGACTTAAAGAAGCCGTTCTAACCTTGCAGGAGGATATCCAACAGAAACCACTCCCACAATCTCAAGAAGCTGAGGATGAATTGGTAAGGTCAAAAGGTCATGCGAACCAACCCCCGAGTCCTTTTATTTATTTCCTGAGATTATGTATTATTATTACAGGTTTCCCTCAAGTTGGAACTCGGAAAGTATGGAACTCAACTGAGTGAGTTGGAGTGGATATTGCAGGAGTATGAATTAGCACTGAAGTTACGTCAAGGGGTGCGGCGGATGGGGGTGGCCTATGGAAGCTATCATGGGAAACACACCCTTGCACTTGCAAACGTTAAAGCAGGTCTGACAGAGTGTTCCCAATTGCTGGCATCGCTCGAGACCCAACTACAACCCTATCTGGGGACCTTCCATCTAACCATCCAAGGTCAGAGGTCAAGGTCACAGCATAAAATACTTTGAAAGGTTTCTAGAACGGAGTGTATTTATGTAGGGATCCAAGGGTTCGCCCGGCTGTGTACGGGAGACGTGTATGAGATCGGGGTCCGGCACGGTCATCAAAAGTGGAAGACCCGGACGAAAGTGGGGACAGGGGGAAGTCAACGATGGCAGGGGACGGAAACTAAAATGCGGGCACTTCTAGGTCAACCTTTGGTCATAAAAGGGGTCGAGCTTAAGGGACTTTTGGCTGTGGGGAAAACGCTACAATTGGCAAATAAAACGTGTCAGATTGAGTCTCTCTTCTCTTGGCAACCGCAGCTCATGACCTTGAACCTTAACCCTTCTGGGAGTCTCAAGTTGTCCGTTATTGTTCGATGGGAGTAAGCGACCTCTATGACCTTTGACATGGGCGCAACCATGGGAGGTACAAGGGTACTTAGCCACACCCCTTCGTATCCTTAAATGCTTTGTTTGTACCCCCTCGTGGTTGCGGCTATGACCTTTGAACTAGAAATGAATGACCTTATAGATTATGAGCTTATCTTTGTTAACGCAGCCCCTTAGGTCAAGTAGAGTCAGCCCAGAACTTTGGTGACCTCAGCCCCGCAAGAGGTACCTTATCAATGGGAGGACTGGGGGCGTCGTCTAGTAATGTTAGTTCAACCGCATCCAGGGATGACCTTTGTACTCCGATTGCAAGGAAGCAGTCCCCACTAACTCTCGAGGGGGAGGGCTTCCACGGGGATGAGCTTAGAGAGTCATTAAACCAACTGGCTAATATCCTCCTTGACGAGATTCAAGGTCAATATCCCGAACTCCAGGTTGCAGAGGTCAACATTGGTGCCCTTAAAGGGCTCCTCATCCAACAGGTACGTATCCTGACCTTTGGGCTCTTACCGTGGCTCTTACCGTGTTGTCTGGTGCTGCTGGGGGTGTGGTTTCTTTTGTGATGTCTCGTCTGACCTCTGTCTGTACTTGTTACCTTACCCAATTATCTAGGAGGAGGACGATGTAACGGGGTATGAAGGGGAGGAGGATGGGATACCCCACCCGGGGTTTAAACCCCCGTCTAGTCTTCTCACTATCCAAACTGCTCTGGAGTCTTTTGACTTCCTGGACTCGTCAGAACTGCTCGGAAGTACCCAAGAGGTCACTGTAGCTCCACAAGAGCCCCTTTTACTGACCTCGTCTAGTCATCCTCATGAAGGACCCTCTTTTGTGAGTCTCTTCAGGGATCCTATAAATCTCTTATTGTTTTCTCAAGATTTCTGTTGCTATTTGTGGAAAAAACTGCATTGCTTTTGATACAAAATACGCCAATAAGTTCCTCTGATTTTTATTAAAAAGTGAAGTCCCCTTGTTTTATTTGTTAGTTTGAGCATGTAGAGACCGGAAGGAGGACGATGGATTCTGGAATCTCGTCATTAAACTCGACAAGTTCAGCAGCAGCTTTATTAAATACCGG
>JAQFZX010003370.1:0-12732 GCA_034682405.1 Hydroisotoma schaefferi | reverse complement strand
ATTTTTGGAGGTTTTAAAAAGTTTTATGATCGTCTTTTGCTAGAACCCGTGTATGGACACGGGCCCTTTGGCTAGTTTTTAATATTTTGTACCAATAGATTATAACCGACATCCCTCTAAACGCATTCCATGAAGTGTGCAACCGTTGGGTCTGGCTATTTGTCATAAAAAGCTTCGCACAGCGCTGTGTATAGGCTAGGGCAGTGTATGCCATTATAGTAAAGGGAGAAAAATGTTGAACGGCTTCGTAATAAGTTATACTTAAATAAAATAGACTGATAACCGTCATCAAAAGTCGACCCCAAAGGCTGATTTGAATAGGTGTTGGTAGAAAGGCTTCCATGATATGTGTGAAAGGGTCTAATCTAAGTATAACTGTACCAGGAATGAGCAAAGTCCGCAACATACGAGGCAGGGTGTGAAAAAGAAATAAAACGCTTGATTGAACATTAGTTCGATCCCTTTCAACTTGAATGATGGACACTTACCGTTTCCATCCCTCAATTCACTCCTAACGAGACCCTTTTGCATAATATTTAAGCCGTCCAAAGCAGCGACTATATCCCTGCCGTAATTTATGAATAGACAAAACATGGAGAGGCCAAAAAGGCCTAAACCTAATGCTAAAATTGTTATCAAAATGGTGAATGAGGACAAGTGGGAATTGCTACTTAGTACTTTTCTTAACAATAAGAACAAGGATGAGCCGGTGAAGAGTCCACCTACGCAAATAATATTGGACAAGAGATAGCCTTTCCTATTTCTAAGGAAATCCGTATGAACCAACGCGCCGTTTTTATCATCCCAACTTAGCGGACTTTTAATTAAATAGTTGAAGATTTTAAAATGAGTTTTTAATGATAAAGCGCACAAGTCCAAGTGGGTCGGGGTTTTGGTTAAGGAGGCCATTTTGTTTTGGAAAGTTAGGGGTTTGGAGTAACTTTATCAGATTCCCGGGGTGAGTTGTCTAATTCCGGGCAAAATAAGAGTTTCAGAAACGGAGATGAGAAGATTTTCTTTTAAACCTAACGAGACCTGCTCAAAGTTAAGAATGAGAAATCGTTTGTGGCTAACGGTCTTCTTATATCTTTGTAAGCAGCAACAGTTTCTGGTATGTGTCATTTAAAATGGCAACATTGAGTAATTAATCTCAAACTCTTTTGAGTGCCTTTGGATTTGGGTATTTGTGTTTTAAAGGCACAAATCCCTTTGAAGTTAGAATACGTGTTGTGGTAATTCTTGGAAGTAACATTCTATGCATTTCAAAGGAACGTAGTTAAATTTTGGAAGCAACATTACAGGAAGGAATGGTTGTCTAATAATTGAACATTAAACATTCAGGCTTACAATCGGGAAGAAAGTGGATTACTTTAATAAAAAGTAAGAAATAGGAGCTTACAAACTCATTAATGACGCCTGGATTTAATCCTCATTTATCATCAAGGGCACCTTTTCATGAGAAAGGGGTTCTTTGCTATGCTGGGTATTAAAACAAATTCATGGATTGAGGATTCCTGTTCTTCTTTTCGACGAAGATAACAAAAAACAACTCAATCAATTCCAGTCGCATGGTTAGGATTGATACCTTATGATTTAGCCAAGTTACGATGCTAAAAGAATTTTTGTAAGAATTTCCGGGTCTATTACGGCGATTGAGGTTTTAAGGTGGAAATCCAATTTGATGGTATCAGTAGACTCTCCTTGAAGTCTTAATAACGACATTGAGTTTGGAAGCCACAGGAAGTAATAGATGGCTAACCATTCACGATTTAACATGCAGGTGTACAGTTAGAAAAGAAAGCGGATTGCTTTAATTATTAAACGACCTAAACTATACCAAAGCCAATGTATTAATCAGCATTTCTCTTGGATTAAAAGTATAAGGGGAACCTGCCGGATATTATGGTGAAATTAGATTACGGAGTCTTGGTTTTAGCCCAGTCAATTCGGCTTATGTAGCAACGCAATCCGTCTGTCTGTCCGTCTGTGAACTCGATAACTTGAGAAAAATTGACACCACACTTCCGAAAATTTGCATAGTGGGTCCAGGGCCAATTTTGAGATTTAAGTTCGTAAACCGGCCCGATCCGACCACGCGGTGACCCGTGGAGGTCAAATTGCCCCCACTGGTCTGAAATTTCGAAAAATATTGTACTTCTACTTTTGTTCAAAAGTAAAAAATAACCTTTAATTTTTGCTAAAATCCAAAGTTTTACGTACCCGTGGGGGTCAGATGGACCCGAGAGGGTACAAATTTCCAAAAAGTTGTTGCTCTACTTTTGCTCAAAAGTAACAAATAGCTGATTATTTTTGGCAAAATCCAAAAACTTAGGTACCCGTGGAGGTCAGATGGACCCGATAGGGTGAAAAATTTCCAAAACGTTTTTGCTCCACTGGCGTTTAAAGGAAACGAAATAACGGAATATGTATGGCAAAATCCGTACCTGAAGCCACCCTGGAGGTCAAAATTACCCCCACCACTATGAAATTTGGAAAAATTATGAACCTTATTAGTTTGGTTCATAAAAAGGCAACAAATATAATATTAAGTTTGCTAAAATCTGAACTTTAACGTACCTGGTACAACATTCAGTGACAAAATTCGTTGTTTTACCAGAACAAGTTGTAAAACCCGTTGGTTTTGAAGAAACCAGACAAAAAAGGAAAAAGCAACGGGGTGTGGGGGCCCCCACACAAAACACAGAAGAAACGAAAAAGCCGACTTCGTTGTAATTGTAAGTGACACGCAGTTTACTTTATAATTTTAAAGTGAAGAACGATTCAGTCCAATTGATAGTACAGCACCCGTAGGTTATATCAATTGACTGGGCTCACATAGCTGCTTGCAGGAGGTTTTAAGAACCTTATTAATTGTATAGGAAGTTAGAAAAGTCCAGTTATATGTAATAATATAGTATTTAAACGAAGAGTAAGTATATAAGAGTGATATTAAGAAGAAAAAAACTAAAAAGAAATAATTACACGAATGTGAAGGTTAATAAATGTTTTAAAATTACATATTATGAAAGATAAAAAATCAAGGTTAACGTAAACTTCGAGACGGATGATAACAGCATGTTTTGGAGAAATAGGTAAGTAGTTTTAGGATATAACTTCGGGACGAAGTTCTCTAAAGCAGAGAAGTGTTACAAGTAGGAATGTAATGCATGATAAATGTTAAAGTTATGTAATGAAGTAAGCAGTTGATAATAAGTAGTTAATTGTTACTATAAATAAGGAGGCGTATTTAGGTTAAATAGAAGACTATATAAGAGATAAGAGATGTAGATCGAAGGGGGTTGAAGTTGGAGGAAGAGTTGTGAGAGAGTAGAGCAAAGGAAGATGTAAGAACTATTTAAGAATTAATAAAGAAAGACAATTACAAAATAAGAATGTAACAGGCTATTAAAAGTAAAAAACAAGGATCACTCCAGCTAATAAATTCAGGATCTTTTGCTGACCTTTTCCCGGTTTCGACTCACCGTCGGGGCAGAAGCAAAGTCAGCAATAAATCCCGAAATAATGCCTCCCCCGGTAAAGTGCCCAACTACCTGTCATAGCAGGACGAGTAACAGGGGGTACAAATATCATTAAAGGATACGAAGTGGTGTGGCTTGGTGGGGTTGGGCGCGGAATGTTCAACATGTAAAGGATTGAGCTTATCGGGAATACCAGAGGTATATCGGATAACGATGGGGTACAAATGTACCTTCGTGCCCTCAGTGGTTGTAACAATGCTACATTTCCATCATAGACGAAGTATCCTATGCATTTCCATGTTATAAGTAGAAATGCACCCTATCCTGTTCATGTTATAGAATTGTCCAGTTTTCCTTCGAAGGAGTTAGGTCAGAGAAGCAGGGTCCCAGATGGGGTATGCAATTTAATTCCTGGACTATTTAGCCTGGAGCTAAACCTGGATAGTTACTTGTGCATATTTTGGAACTGTAGACAGCTTTCCAATTATGTAACTATTGCCTCTGCGACCCGACGGTGAGTCGAAACTGGAAAAAGGTCAGCAAAAGGTAATGAATTTATTAGCTCGAGTGATCCTTGTTTTTTACTTTTAATAGCCGATTCACCTAAGTCCATTACCCTTTGGATAATTTTTTATTAACGTATGGCACTGCCTGAATGCTGGATATGGTGCACTTCGTTTTTTAATATTTTTTACTCTCATTTACGCAAAAGTATTATTGCAAAGCACGCTGAAAGCTCAAAATTGCGGGGGACAAATGAATTTTTGCTTTCTCGTCGTTTGGTTTCTGTCGTTTGCCTTCATGTCTTTTGTCTTTAAGTCCATTTGCATTCCGGTCATAGAAAGAAACAAAGAAAAGAAATCAACCGTTTCTTGTTTTATTTCAGATCACATCTTACAAGGATATTAGGATGATTGGCTGTAAGGCAATCAAAATTAACCAAACCACGTCATCGGGCGGCTTATAGTACAGAAAATATTACATTTTGAGATATGTATTAAATTTTAGGTTTTAAATAACATACATAATATTCATCGTCCAAAACACAAAAATGAAATTCAACCGTTGAGAAAACTTTTATTCCGTTTTCTAAGAACTCGGTTATGGTAGGGAGAAGCTTTTATAGATGGATGAGGTCAAAGGGTAGAAATTAAAGTATCGCGATATTAAATTAGGTCTACTCTTCAGTTCCGTCGTTCAGAAAATGTTATATCCAGTCCAACTCCTGTCATTTGTAGAGATGTGTGACATTTAATTCCTTACTACACTCTAGTATGTATGAATAACAGTCCCAAGTAATTCATCTTCAAGCAAATAATTTGAAATACTTTATTTCTTTTTATTATTAAACACAGCACTAGAATTCTGTAGAACAATAAATTCTAAAACTGGATTTTTCGGTTTGTATACAGTTGAAGTGCAGGACATAATTAAGCAAGATATTTAATATAAGTAACAATTTGTGTATTGTATACTATACTGGCTTTTCAACGTTTTTTGACATTTTAAACGTCTTTCCGACTGAATGAAATTTAACAACTTCACTCACAAACGAAATATATATATTTGTTAGTGATGCATGCAGATTAAACATATTATATTATAATTAAACTAGACCATAGTCAAGGAATGTAAAATAGAGAAGGTTAACTACATTCACATCCCCCCATTAGGTCTAGCCAGTACCAAATTGATAGTTTGTTCAATAATAATATAAAAATACACAGAAAGAACGGATCGCCGATTCATGAAAAAGTTACACCATCCGAAACTTGAGTAAAAGCACAGAGGTCGCGTAGCCCTCAGAGTTTGAATAAGGACCCTTCTTTCCTTAGTCAACCTGATATTTCCTGCAGCTCTGCCCAGTCTTCGCAGAATAGTTGACATATCGTCATAAGCATTGCACACGGGCGGATACAAGAGTACAGTAAACAACAAAACTACACTAGCAAGGACTGGCTGACTTAAATAGATGATTATGGGTACTTTCCCATACCAAGTGACCGTGGCCCAGAGACTAAATAAATCGAGAGCCATTCCCACACTGCTGTACAGGAATATACCGTTTGACGATAGAGGCAGAACTGGTACGACTGCAATTTCTAATATTTTGTACCAATAGATTATTACCGATATCCCTCTAAACGCATTCCATGAAGTGTGCAACCGTTGAGTCTGGCTATTTTCCATGAAAAATTTCGTACAACGCTGTGCATAGGCTAGACCCGTGTATCCCATGATAGTAAAGAGACCAAAATGTTGAATGGCTTCATAATAAGTTATACTTAAATAAAATAGACTGATAACCGGCATCAAAAGTCGACCCCAAAGGCTGGTTTGAATAGCTGTTGGTAAAAAGGCTTCCATGATAAGTGTGAAAGGGTCTAATCTAAGTATAACTGTACCAGGAATGAGCACAAGTCCGCAACATACGAGGCAGGGTGTGAAAAATAAATAGAACGCTTCATTGAACAGCAGTTCGATCCCCTTCAACTTGAGTGATAGACGCTTACCGTTTCTATCCCTCAATTCACTCCTAACGATACCTTTTTTTATAGCCTTTAAGCCGTTAAAACCAGCGACTATATCCCTGCCGTAATTTATGAATAGACAAAACATGGAGAGGCCAAAAAGGCCTAAACCTAATGCTAAAATTGTTATCAAAATGGTGAATGAGGACAAGTGGGAATTGCTACTTAGTACTTTTCTTAACAATAAGAACAAGGATGAGCCGGTGAAGAGTCCACCTACGCAAATAACATTGGACAGGAGATACCCTTTCCTATTTCGAAGGGAATCCGTATGAAACAACGTGCCGTTTTTATCATCCCAACTTAGCGGACTTTTAATTGAATAGTTGAAGATTTTAAAATATATCTTCAAAGATAAAGCGCACAAGTCCAAGTGGGTTGGGGTTTTGGTAAAAAAGGCCATTTTGTTATGGAAAGTTAGGTTTTTGAAGCTGAGTTTTAGTTTTTGAAGTAACTTTATCAGATTTCCGGATTGAGTTGTCTAATCACACGGAAAATGAAAGTTTCAGAAACGGAGATAAGCTGATTTTCTTGTAAACCTGACGAAAGCTGCTCAAAGTTAAGAATGAGAAATTAGTGGTGGCAATCGGCGTTCTTATTTCTTTGAAAGTAGCAACAATATCTATTATTTGTTATTTAAAATGTCTTTTTTGAATAATTAGTCTCAAACCCTTTTGTTTGCCGTTGGATTTGGGTAGTTGTGTTTTAAAGGTAGAAATCCCGTATGAGGTTAGAATACGCAATTCTTGGAAGTAACATTCTACGCATTTTATAGGAACGTCGTTAAATTTTGGAAGAAATTATAGGAAGGAATGGATGTCTCATCCTTGAACATTAAACATACAGGCTTGCAATTAGAAAAGAAAGTGGATTGCTTAAATTGAGTATATAAAAGGAAGCTCACAAACTCATTTATGATGCATAGGTATACCGTATTTTCGAAAATTACTCCCCCGTCGAAAAAATCCCTCTATCCTTTCCATGCTAAAAATTCAAACTCGCTTTATGTTTTAAGTATGTTCAAAGTTTTTTCAATTTTTGATTTTAAAATTAACTCCCCTGGGGGAGTTTCTTCCGGGAATACAGTAATCCTCCTTTATTATCGAGGCCACCTTTTGATTAGAAAGGGGTTCCCTGTTATGCTGGGTATTAAAAAAAGTTAGATTAAGGATTCCTTTATTTCTTACCGAAGATAATAAACATCAACTCAATCAATTCCAGTAGGATGGGTAGGATTGGTTCCTTATGATTTACCCAAGTTTTATATTAATTTTCAGGTTCGTTACGACGAGTGAGGTTTTAAGGTGGAAATCCAATTTGATGGTATCAGTTGACTCTCCTTGAAGTCTTAATAACGACGTTGAGTTTGGAAGCAACAGGAAAGAATAGATGGTCTGTCTTATAGAAAACATATACAGTGCTAATTGCATAACAATCATCAAATGTGATGTCTATCTTAAAAACTCAATCAATCAACCTACCTAATCCAACGAAATGGAAACTTATTAGAATTGAGAGATTCATTAATTTCGGTAGCTTTACTTTACAAAAGTATGGGATTAATTATTCAGTGTTGTAATTTGAAAGGCTCTAGAACTTTTCGATAATTTGAAGAATAGAGAGCAGCGAAAGCCCCACCCGATTAGTCACCCTTTGAACAGTTCACGAGAGCTTTAGATTAAAGACTATCTTATCGGTCGTGTCTGTAGCTTTCAATTCACCAGTAATAAAAAAGCAAAAGAACCATTAGCAGCTATTTCGTATAAGCTAAGCAGTTAGTTTCACTTCCCTAAAAACGCATACTAAAAACTCCTGTATATAAAATAAAAATGATTTCAAAAAATCGTACTCACTTGAGCTTGTGCGCTGCATCTTAAAAGATCCATTTTAAAATCTTGAAGTATTCCGTCAAAAGTCCGATAAGTTGGGATAGTAAAAATGGCAGAGTGGTTCATGCAGATTCCCTGCTAAATATGAAAGGGTATCTCTTGTCTAATATTATTTGCGTCGGTGGACTTCTAACCGGCTCATCCTTGTTCCTACTATTGAGAGAAGTACTAAGTAGCAACTCACACTTGTCCACATTAGAAATTTTGGTAACCATTTTGGTATTTGGTGTTGGCTGCTTCTGGTTCTCCATGTTCTGCATATTCATAAACTACGGAAGGGATTTCGTGGATTGTTTCAATTGCTTAAAGACCCTACAAAAAGGTCTCGTAAGGAGTGAATTGAGGGATGGAAACGGTAAGCGTCCATCGTTCAAGTTGAAGGGGAAGGAACTCATGTTACTTCAAATATTTAATTATACCGAGGCCCCCGTCCTCACATGTTCCGCTATTTTGGTGGTTCTTGCCGCAAGTATCCTTGGACTGGACCCCTTAACACTTATCATGGAAGCTTATCTACCCACAACTATTCAAGCCAGCCTCTGGGGCCGTGTTGGTATGAAGGTTGTCGGAGTGTTGTACATGTGTATCTGTGCATACGAAGGAATAAGACACTTATCTCTTCTTTGCGTCATTGGAGCCGCTGGTATGCTACTTTCAAAGCGTTATGCGAAACTATTTATGGAAAACAGCGACAATAGACGCTTGGACACTTCATGGAATGCGGTTAAAGAGCTGTCGGTAATATTGTATTGGTACAAGGTGTTGGAAATTTTGATTTCAATAGGAATGGCTGGAGTGACCAACGCTACATTCCTATTTAGCAGTGCAGGAATGGCTTTCGATATATTTACTCTTTGGGCAACGATAACCTGGTATGGGAAAGTACCTTTGGTTATCTACGTAACTCAACCAGCAATTGCAGTTCTAGTTTTGTTCCTTACTTTACTCCTCTATCCTCCTGTATGTTATCTTTATGACGATATGTCTACTATTCTACAAAGACTCAACAAGACAACAGGAAATATCAGGTTGACTAAGGGAAGAAGGGTCTTCAGGCAAACTCTGAGGGCTACGAGACCCTTGGGCTTTTATTCTAGTTTCGGATGGTGTAACTTTTTCATGAATCGCCGATCAATTCTTGCCGAGTATTTTTATAGTATTCTTGTTCAAACTATAAACTTAATACTAGCTAGGCCCAATGGGATCTGAAGTGGTTCTCTTTCAGGTTCCTCATTGCTTTTTTCTTGGCTGTTAATTAATCGTAACTTATTTTGTATTCTGTGTGATTATTAGCAACATGGAGAGTCGGAAGGACGTTAATTGGTCTAGTACCGACGCTAAGCCAACCGCATGAACGCGCATCGTAAAATGACGTGCAAACCTAAAACAAAGGATTAGGTCTAAGCGTTATATGATCGAAATAAGTTATTTACCCAGTTAACTTCGGGCATGCATGGGGCTACACATATTAAATTGAGTAGGACAAGCGTATTAAATCCAAGTTAAATTCAAACGGTTGAATACTACACTTAAGTGTGCTGGATCTGTACATGTAATTATTACATTTCCTCGTGCAATTGTCATTGGTTCTGGTTGACAAAGTATTCTGCAACAGAATCCCTGTTAACTAGAAATAACATTTTTGTGTCAGTCCGAAAGAAAACCGGTTGGACGGAAGTTAGTTGTTTGGGTTTTAATAAATCGATTGGGTTATGGTATTCCTGGTCGGCATAGAGCAGCTTGACGTTTATGAAACGTTTAATCAACCGATTATTTCATATTCCTTTCAAACCTCTTAAGATTTTTATTTGGCTCCCTTTACCCACGCATTTTTAAATCCCGGATAAAATAATGATAACTAAGACTTATGAAGATGATTTGTAACATCAAGTTTAACATTGTTCAGAATTTAAAAAACACAAATGCATACTTTTTAAAAATTTGTATGGTTGTTTTGGAAGCAGGCTTTTAATACTCACCGCTCTACTTGGCAGGGTTCAGAGAAAGGAGAGGCTTATGGCCAAAACCAAAATAAATTAACTGGATTTCAAGTTCCAGGATTCAAGGATTTGTTGGCTGAATTACAGAGAATAAGGTTGATTATTAGATTCATCCTGGAGTGTATGCATCCACATAATGTTATTTGCCACCTTTCCGTACGTTTTCTATGGAATTTGGCAGTTAGTACAACGGCAAGCAAAACTATCTAGTTAACACTGATTAGAGGCAGAGAGAGGTTGGTTTGGCGATTGTTTATTTGGTGTTACTGTTACTTTTACCGGTTTAAGACCAATATTTGCATCACAGAGAAACAAAGGTGATACAGGACAGAATGAAATCATGTTTAATATTAAAGTAGCAATTGAAGTCTTAATTATGTTAAAGTCTTAATATTATTGAATGTATATTTTATTTATATTAGGAACCGTGGGTGGAATAGCATTATTTATAAATAAAGTACACCTTTGGTAAATTTTGAAGTTACCAAATCAAGCCAACAGGTACAGCAAAGTTGTTTGTTAAATGTGGACGTTATTCAAACCGAATAATATTATAGTAGTAGAAAGATTTATTAACTCTTATAGGAGAATCCTGTCGACTACATTTATAAGTTTACTTCTATATAATTGTTCGAGTTCGATTTATTCTATATAATAATTGCTTAGATTAATATTATAAGTCTTGTGGTTCCATAAAGAATTTCGTTGTAAAATAAGGTTAAAAATTAAGTGAATTTACTGAGACAGAAAATAAACAATGCTTTCTAGGAGACAGTCAATTTTCATGATGATTTTTTGTATGCATATAATAAAAACTTTAAACAAGAAATGGGTTGTTTTATGTTTATCTTTCTTACACATCGACAACAATAAAAATCCAGTGACTTGCAAATTCTACTAGTCAATTGTGAGCTGAAGAAGCGTATAATAATGATATTTACCCTTGCGCGTACTATACAACAATTAGAAATAAAATAAATACTTATAACCAGGGCGAACTTATAATTTATAATCAGTTTAAGCACATAATCCTATCACACCGACCGTGATTTAGTGTGATTTACAGGAATAATATATTACCACCTAGATTAATATATTCAGGCAGGAGGCGTTTGGGTGGGTGGCTAGTGAGTAGGTGGGTTGGTGGGTTGGTGTGGTTGGAGGTAGGAAAGCTGAAGGACAAGATACTATGAAACTAGATAATTAGTATTTGCTTGTCCGGTGGTAAAAGTAAGTGCCAATTATTACCAACACTTTACAGGTATGCCCGAAGAATAGTTTCAAGCGTCTTATGGTATCTTTCGGCCAGGTTGGATCGGGACGACTGCGGAATTACAAATGGACTGCAAATCCTCCTTATCCATGGAGCAGCGAGGTTATGAAAGTTGATCGATTAATTGAGCTGTTGTCCATGACAATTTCAAAAGGAACTTGACAAATAAAAATAATTAATACACGTATCTTTATATAAATGTCAATATTCGCAGATTTTAAAGGTAAATAACTTCTTGGTAGCTACTACTTAATTACAAAATTACTACTTTAGCATAAAATGTACTGTTTTAATTCAATTTAAACGTTTAATTAATAATTTATTTTGTTCAATTAATGTAAATTAGATTTCGTCGCCTGGTGAAGCATAAAGAAACGCGTCGCGACTAAGAATTCAATAAAAGAAACAAACCGAACCAAAATCTTTAGTTGGTAGTGTGTTTTATTTCTAAAAATCAATGTGGATTACCTTATCTTCCTTATCGGATTATCATTGGATAGTCAATAACGCTGCCAGTTTGCAGTTTCAGAGTTAAAATGGCATCCGCCGGCCAACCGATTTCATTGGGTTATCATAGGATAACCACTAATGCTGCCAGTTTGCGAGTTTAGAGTTGAACGAGCATCCGGTTGCGTCTTCAGAACCCATGCAAAAATTTAGCAACAAGGGAACGAGGGATTGCTAATTGCCGAAAATCCGGCAATTTTCTATATAGTATACAGTAAGGAGTTACGAAGGCTAAATTGTTGAAATAGGTGGATTTTGATTGGTGCGTGTTCTGGAGGGCAGTAGAAAAATATGGATCGTCCTGCTAAGCTTAAATGAGGTCATGACGGTAATCTGTTGCTGATAATGTCGATATGACTTCACTATTTAGTCCAAATCGATAGAGGGCTCGAGTTCCATTCTAAGGGATCAATCTGCTGAGAGCGTCACTGCAGTGGTGGACTTTACCAGACTGGTTCACTATGGTAAGATCCATTGCTTGGAGCTAAAGTTGGTATCTTGCCAATCTCAGGTTATTCATATTTAATTTTGACTTAATAAGGGCGCAAACACTGACTATCTGAGACTACTCGGAGATTCACCATGTAGACGTATACACGGGAGACCTTAAGTGGAAAAATGTCCGCTAGATATTCTAGTTCCAAAGGGGGATATCGTGTTTCGGGCAAATTAAGTACCCTGGAGACGTAACAGACAAGCCTTTTGGTCCCATCTTTTTGTATTTGTAGAAGGACCGCCCCCAGTCGTTTGTAAGATCCATCAGTCTGAATTTCAATCTGATTTTCATTAAATTGTGCGAGTACGGAGGCATCTACTACTATTTGTTTAAGCTCCAGGAAGGCAGTTTCGCAAACCGGAGTCCAGTCAAACTCGACATCTTTCTTGGTCAGGTCGACTAAAGGGCGTGACGTAGAGCTAAATGTGTATAGGGAAATGCGAGATAATCGAGAAAATAGAGAGACCAGGGCCCAACGATGGATTCATTAACTTCAACGAGATATCTAATCAATTTCTGAGGTCTACTTATCGGGTAAATTGTGTTGGGAATAATGG